>PHNY01090212.1:13306-29276 GCA_003724115.2 Anethum foeniculum
TATACAAGTTTGTGACGTGGGTTTGCCGCGTCAAATATGTTTTGTATGTGTGCTCCGCATTGGTAGATTGGATCTCGTATGTGTGTGTGTTTCCTCCTAACAAGTGGTATCAAGAACCGAGGTTCGTGTTCGTGATGAATTGGGTTGGAGGAAAGTTCGAGATTCAATTTGTATGGCAGAGTATGATGATGGATTTGCTAACAAAGTTACGTGCGGTTTGACGGTTGACTTGCACCATGGATCAATTATTCGGACTCATGATGGGAGAAGATGGAAGAGATCATCGCAATTGCTTCAGTGGCTTGATCAACTAGGTGAAGATTTTGGATGATGCTAGTGTTCTTCTTCAGGAGGCTGGAGGATTGTGAAAGCAAGGATCGGGTGACTCAATGGATGGATGGGCACTCGTGGTGGGTGATGCACGTGATTTTGAAGATGGATATGCCGTTATGATGAAGAACGGTAGTTTGGAGGTCGCTATACGGGTTTTAGTGATTCTCAAAAGTTAGAAGAACGAGATGAAGGGATTCTTGTTTGAGGGGAGGCATTGGCGAATGGACGTCGATGGCTTGATGGTTACCGTTCAATCTGATATGGAGTGTGGAGTTGAAGGGGAGGATTGTTGGGTGTCAACCCAATATGGTGGTATGGGCTTGGGGTGACCCAAGACAATAAACATCGCTTCCTCATATAATATGATCCTGGGCAGACCCATCCTGAACACATTTAAGGCAATCACTTCTACAACACACCTCAAGATAAAGTAAAACCCACCCATGCTGGCGTAGGTGAAATTAAAGGAGATTTGGAAATGTTTAAAAAATGCTATAGTATAGCCCTAGCCCTGGCAGCAACGGAGCCCAGCAAACCTCAATAGGGAGAAGGCGATTAAGAGAAAACAAGAATATGAACTAATACTGCCTATCCGAGAAGGAGGGCGGATATACCTCGGGTGAACCACATTCTTACTACTAGTAGAAAAAAGCACATAACCCATCACAACCATCAAATACGCCTGTGTATGAACAATAATCCTCGTCGGAGCATTACCTAGCTTAGCACGCCCGTACTACCTATACATCCAGCTATACTTGATACCTTCTCTCTTAGCAAAATCCGCATCAACCTCTTTCTCTGTAAGCTCTTCATCAAACCAATGCCTAAAAAAATAGGATCTGGGGCTACTAATGGCACCACCAACCAAATCCCGACCAATAATAGGCAAACCCAGAATGTAATGTACGTCCTCCAAGGTCAATGTCATCTCACCCCGCCTCATGAAAAACTTGTTTGTCTCAGGGCTCCAACGCTCTACCAAGGCTGTAATGAGAGAGGTGTCCATCGAAAGAACCGCATCATTATTAGCAAACACCCAAAACCCTGTCAAATGCAGCAAGTCCCTCTGTGCCTCTGAAAGCACCCACGGTCGTACTTCAACGGACCCTATCACGATCATCCCAAACATTAGCACTAACATGATAGGCGTTATCGAAGATAACGGTCTGACTAATAGGCCCTGACAAAATATCATCCATCATGAAACATTAAACATAGTACTAAATATTAAACTATCTAAATTTCACGAAATTAAATTACAAGATAACTAAAATAATCAACTACAAAAGCTATAATACAACTAAAAAAGCCACAAGACACCTAAAATAAACTATTTATGACTTCATAAACCACACAACCATGTTCTTATTTTCAATTTTAAAGTAAACATACAATGAAAAGTATGAGTTTCCCTAATTTCAATTTCAATAATGTTCTAATTACAGGAAAGTACAATCATACGGATGTGCTCACATTTGTCTTACTGATGTGCTTGAAGATAGAGTTTTAACTGCAAGCTTACGATTATCGTTTTAATATTTTAAAGTTCGTTCCGCAGAGACTTTTATTTTTCACAAAATCCCTTAGTTTTTAATCAAATCGAACTAAGCAAATTAAAATTATAAAGGGTGATTTATTTTAAAAATTAATTTTTATTTAAAATGTAACTACAAATCTCAAAAGAAAATATTAAACTAAGTAAACTAATTAATTTACCACTTATTTTCAGTTTCAAAGTAAACATATAATGAAAAGTATGAGTTTCCTTAATTTCAATTTCAATAATGTTCCAACTACAAAAAAGTTCACATAGTTCACATTTGTCCTACTGATGTTCTCGAAAATAGAGTTTTAACTGCAAACGTACGATCGTCGTTTAAATATTTTAAAGTTCGTTCCACAGAGACTATTTATTTTTCGTAAAATCCCTTAATTTTTAATCAAATCGAACTAAGCAAATTAAAATTATAAAAGGTGATTATTTTATAAATTAATTTCTATTTTAAAGGTAACTACAAATCTCAAAAGAAAATATTAAACTAAGTAAACTAATTAATTTACCACTTATTTTCAGTTTCAAAGTAAACATATACTGAAAAGTATGAGTTTCCCTAATTCTAGTTTCATTATTGTTCCGATTACAAAAAAGTACGCACAGTTCACATTTGTCTTACTGATGTGCTCGAAAATAGAGTTTTAATTGCAAGCATACAATCGTCGTTTTAATATTTTAAAGTTCGTTCCGCAGAGACTATTTATTTTTCACAAAATCCCTTAATTTTTAATCAAATCGACCTAAGCAAATTAAAATTATAAAGGGTGATTAATTATACAAATTAATTTATATTTAAAAGGTAACTACAAATCTGAAAAGAAAATATTAAACTAAGTAAACTAATTAATTTACCACTTAAAAATTTATTCTAAGAAATTAAAAAGTGTAATAAAAATTTATTAATTAAAAGGACCCGAAACAAAATTTATTTATTTACAAAAAATTCTACGAAAACTCCAGCATGAGGTGTTCGTAAAATATGCTTGCCAAAATTCAAACCAACCAACAATCATTCTTTACCAATTACAATTCCACACGAAATTCCTAAATTATTCTAAAAACTAAATTAAACTAAAAATTTTAAAAACTATAAACTACAAACGCAAGTCATATTTCAAACAAGACTCGGTTGTTAACAACTAAAATAAAACAAAACGGACTTAGTAAAAAACAAAAAAAAAACCACAGGTTCAAACTCGAAACGGACTCAATTAAATCTACACTGCGATTAAACAATTCAACAAGCGAAATCGGCCATAGCAGAGGTAACTCGAAAACGCTGCAACCAGAGAACTCGGTGACTCAAATAAACTTCGCCAAATGCATAACTTATACCCAGCTGCGTTGGGTTTGGTCGAAGCAGGTGAAAACGAAGGTGGGGGGAGTTGTAAACAATGGGTTATGATTGAATTGGTGGTATAAGGGTAGAGTTGCAAGCCGATAGTGGAGTTAACTGGAGGTCAAGACGGCCGGCAAAGTAAGAAGTGAGGCTGGTGTAGCGGGATAGTGAATTGGATTATAGCGATTGATTGGTGGAATCAAAAGGAGTACTAGTGGCTAGCAAACGGAGGTAGGAGCGATAATGAGAAGATATGGGATTAGAATCGGAAGTCGAACTGTTCGTGGGTGAAAGAAAGGCTGAGGTCGAGTGGTGTACAGGTATGGTGTATGGTGGTTTCAACGATGGAGAAAAAGAAAATATGAGAGGTAGGAGATGAATTGAAGTGAACTGAGTAAAGAGGAGAAATTGCAGGCAGTAGGAATTGAACTAGAAGCAGGGCAAGAAAAAATAAGAAAAAAAATTAATTTTTACTAATAAAATATTATTAATTTTGTAATATTTTTATAAACTGAAAACAAAACTAGGGGAAATTAAGTATTGAAATTTGACTAATTTAACACTTTGCAAAAGTAAATTAAAATATATCTAACCACCAAAGCCCAACAAAAATTGATTTTATGTTGGAATTTGGCCGGAAAATTAAAACTCGCCGAAAAAATCAATCAACACCAAAATTACTCAAAATAACAAGATCTAAAATTAAATAAGCAACTTACCAACACCCACTTGCAAACATAAATATAAACTCACAAACCCATTACACTAACATACCAAAACACACGAAAAAATTTAGATCTACACTACCAAACATCAAACACATCTCAATAAACAACAAACATGACATAAAAATTAAATCTTTAACTAGTAAGCATGCAAATCAACAAGAACAAAGCAACGATTATACTAACTCATGAAAGTAGATCTAGAAATATAAAAATAAAGATAGAGAGAGAGAGAGAGAGAGAGAGAGAGAGATGAAGGAAAACTTGAATGACATAACAGTAAAGAATGTTTACAAAATTTTAAGAGATTTAAAACAAGAAAATGAAAAGCATACTAAAATCTATACTACAACTAGGAAAAAGAAAGCTTAATCTAAATCTAGTTTAATTACAAAAGAGGTAGATAGGGGTATTTATAGCTAGAAATTAGGGTTTAGGGGTAGGTTGGTTAAATTAAGGCCATCCATTTGTCTTGAGTGGCGTTTTGATCCTACCTTTGATTCCAAAACTTTTCCATTAAGATTTGCAAAGCTTCTTCACTAAGATCCACCAAACATGTTTTGCCTTTTAATATGTAGGTAATCTGTATAATAGCATATTAGGAGCTCTTTAATGTTAAAATAATAGTAGATCATGGTTCTATTCTTTCTATCTATTAATCACGGGGGAGTTTGTTTTCTAGATTATCTACTTTTTAAATGAAACTTGTTTATGTTAATCCCAGCTTTGCATGATGTTCCTCTTGACCTTGGGTTGGAGCTTGCAGATAGAAAGATATATATTAAAGTGCTAGTAGATTTTCTTTGTCTATAGTTTTGATTACAAACTATATGTATATGTGAATTAACTAGGAATTTGGTAAATTAGCTAGGAATTTGGTTTTGATCACAAACTATATGTATATGTGAACTTACTTGTTTATGTAAATTAGCTAGGAATTTGGTTTTGAACACTCCGGCTAAAAATAAAATAAAAATATTTTGGAAGTTTACAAGCAGTTCAAGTTTGTTCCACCCGGAGTTATGGTTGTGGATGCAAGCCCTTGCAAAATTCTTTCAATTCGGCAATAATCATATAAATTATAGGAAGATGTTTATAAGGAATTCAGGTTATGTTGGAATTCTATTACCCATTTATAACTTCATGGTTTGTGAGAGTTAGTTCGGCGTATAGGTAATGTTAATTTTCCCAATATAAGTATCAGTTAAGTTTTTAATTATTTTGAAACGTGTCTAACCAAAGGTAACCCCTTCAATTAGATTTTATTTTTTGTTGTAGCTTAGTATATAGTTCATTTAATTTTATCCGTTTATCATCCGAGGCCTTACGTTGGATTTTAGTTTGATAGTTGTTTCTATACTAGGTAATATAGTCCATTTAACCAGTATCATAATATAATATAACTAATTAAATTTTCAATATTTGTTCAGGCTGTAATTTCGGAGTAGCAGAAGATTTCTGAAGAGTGGAAAAGCAAGTTGGCTTTTTGGGTTTTCTCTTCTCGATCATTAAAATTTTATTGTTTAAACGTCCGGTGATATATTGATATGTCTTCCGGTTAGATGATAAACTTTCTTGAAAGAAAGAAATCTCTTGTTGCAGTTACTGTATCTTGATACCATTCATCTACGTGTTTGTAGACCTGACAAAAAAAAAAAACCTATGCATAAAGCTACCAAAACTAATCAACTTAAAATTGGAAATTACAAACATTCATATATATATATATATATATATATATATATATATAAAACAACCGGAAAATCCAAAAACCTAAAACTGATCAGATTTTACACTCATATAATAGCAACCATACCAAGATTAGATTTTTTTTATAGCGAATTACACTACCATTTTCGAATACAACCATTACACACGTAATACAATCACAACTAATTCACAATTTTATCAAAATCGAACTAAAACAATAAGAAAATGGCTTTGAAAACAAACAATTACATTAGTACCTCTGCTTACAAATCACTGCAAATACAACATAAATCCTAACCCTAACTATAAAAACGAATTAGAATGATAAACGAACCTTGGAATCCAGTAATTAGTGAAGAAACTTAATGGAAGATGCCTTTAGTACACAATCGCTAAGAATCGCACCAGAATCGCCTCCAATTTCAAATTTTCAGATATTAGGTCATTATAATCAAAACAGGTTTAAAAAAATAGTATATTAGTTTTTTCGACCATTCCACTAAAAATTATAACGCGATGACAGTCGCTCCACTAAAATCTATAAAGGAACGATTTGATATTTTTTTAAAATCCTGACCGTTCATTGTTTAATCAACATGAAGGTAAATATTGGTTAAACGAGTATCTATCAATTTTAGCAATCACACTGCTTGTATTAGTAAAATTTAAGTTATATACTCTTCATTTAACACCAAAAAGGAGACAAACAATAACAAATAATTATAATTATAATTATTATTAAAAAAGTAAATAAAAACAAAAAATGAAAGAAGCTTGTGGTATATTATTTGAGAACACTGTATTGCGCGAAATCGAGGGCTTGTCTCTGCTCATATACTCCTGTTTCTCTATCTCTCTTTTACATATTTATAGAAACATATATACATACGAATCTTGTAAGTATAGATTCCTTAATTACCTTTCAAATTACAATTTTGATCTTTAATCTTATTTTAGAATCTTGATTTCTCTTCATTCTCGCGCAATTAATCAATCCAAACTTTGTTGTATTAAAGGTAATTTTTTTTATGTATCATTTGCGATTATATAAACCCTAGATCTTGTCGATTCGTGATTTCTTTCGAAATTTGCTGTTTTTGCGATTGGATCTCCAGTTTTTGCGCGTTTTAGATTCAATTTTGGCGGTTTGGATCGTAAAGATTCGATTTTTAGGCGAATTAGGGTTGTTTTTTGAGGCTTTGGATTGATTTTGAATGTTTTGGATCGGAAAGTTTTGATTTTGGGGGATTTTGGAGGTTGTTGATTGTAAAGTTTTGATCTTTGGGGGAATTGAGGTGGTTTTTCGAGGTTTCGGGTTTGATTTCGAGGTTTCGGGTTGTGAAGTTTTGATTTTGAGGGAGTTAGGGTGGTTTTTTGGTTGAATTGTGATTTTACGGTTTGTTGTTATGGCTACCAATCCTCCATTCATGGTGGAGGATCAGACTGATGAGGATTTTTTTGATAAGTTAGTGGATGATGATGATGATTTTGATGTTAATGTTCCTTCGTCGTCGTCAGTTCCGGTTGATGAGACGAAAGAGTTGGGTAATTTGAGTATAGGAGATGATTTAGGTGGTGAGAATGGGTGTGGTGGTTTTGAGGGATTTGTTAAAGCTGCAGGAGGTTTGACTCCCGTGATGTCCGTGGGGGAGTTAAAAGAAGAGAAGAGTAGTGAGCAAGTATTGGCTAATGAGTTAAAAGAAGAGAAGAGTAGTGCACAAGTGTTGGCTAATTTGGATGCATCGGAAAATGTGATTGAATCAGATAAAGACGTGGGAAAAAGTAGTTTGAATTTTGAGGATGCTGGTAGTGGCGCCAAAGGGACAGTGATGGCGTTAGATTCAATAGGAAGTAAGACCGATGAATCTGAAAGTTCGGGAATTAAAGAGGTGCAATGGAGTTCATTTAATTCGGATGCAGTGCAGAATGGCGGTAATGGCTCAGAGCCATATTCAGATTTTTTTGGTGAATTTGGAGATGGCGGGAAAATTGGGGAGAATTTAAGCAGTGAAGCGAATGCTATATATGGTAACGAAGAGCATAAATCTGCATATTTGGATGATACTCTTAGTTACCCTCAATATCAAGAGGGTCAGGTTAATTCTTCCGAACCTGTATATAATGCAGATGGGCAGGATATGAATAGTACCGAGTACTGGGAAAGTCTATATCCAGGGTGGAAGTATGACCAGAATACAGGTCAATGGTATCAAGTTGAGGGTTATGATGCAAATACAAATGTTGATGGGAGCTTTGAACATGCTACTGCTCGTCATGAAGCATCAGAGGTTTCTTATTTGCAGCAAACGTCTCAGTCTGGTGTAGGGACAGTATCTCAAATTGGTACAACTGAGAGTGTTACTAATTGGAGTCAGACTTCGCATGTGGGAGATGCCACAGAAATGGCGGCTAATTGGAATCAGGTAACTCAAACAACTGGCAGTACTGAGAGTGTGTCAAATTGGAATCAGGCCCCATCAACCAATAATGAATATCCTTCCCATATGTATTTTGATCCCCAATATCCTGGTTGGTATTATGACACTATTGCTCAAGAATGGTGCTCCTTGGACACATACATTTCATCTACTCAATCAGCTGTTCAGTCTGATAACCTTTCAAATCAGAATGGTTATGCATCAGTTGGTACTTCCCAGGGAATTAATCAGAATTTGGGTGTATATGGGCAAGTTGGTCATCATGGAGCTGGAGGATTTAGCAACCAAAGTCAAGATTATAACTGGTCTGGGTCTTCCACTAATTACAACCAGCAAGATTCAAACGTGTGGCAACCAAATTCTGCCACTTCAGGTTACAGTGGGTACCAACAGTTAGAGAATCAGTATGACCAAAAGACTTCTTTAAGCAACCATATTAGTCAGCAAAATTCTTATCAGTATGAAGGAACAGTTCCTTACGGTGAGAAAGCAAGTCAGAGTCATAACGAGTTTTCAAATATTTCCCGGAGCCAAAGCTTTGTTTCTGGTGGAAACTTCTCTCAGCAATATAATCAGCAGCATACCAAGAATGATGAAAATATGCATACCTCAAGTGATTACTACGAGAATCAGAATATGGGAAGCTTTTCTCAGCAACAGTATCAGAGTTATGCTCAGTCTGTAGGAAGATCATCCGATGGACGTCCCGCACATGCTTTAGTTTCTTTTGGCTTTGGAGGGAAACTTATTATCATGAAAGATAACAATAATGCACTTGGAAATTCATCCTTTGGAGGACAGGTAATTTTTGGCTTTATATATTTAGCGTTTGAATTCAACTTGTATGTTTACAAATATCTTTTATTCTTTATTATAAGTCATTCTTGATGAATACTAAATTAATGCTTATCATGTATAAAGGTTCCTTCAGGAGGATCAATATCTGTTCTCAACTTGATGGAAGTTGTTAGTGGAAGGCCTGATGTTCTAAACACCAGACCAGGTGTCTGTGATTACTTTAATAGTCTCTGCAGACAGTCAATTCCTGGTCCACTGACCGGTGGGAATGTTAGTGCTAAAGAGTTGTATAGATGGACTGATGAAAGAATTGCTAACTGTGAATCTCCTGATATAGATTATAGGAAAGGAGAAGTTTTGAAGTTGCTTCTTTCATTGCTTAAAATAGCTCTTATGCACTATGGGAAGCTTCGGTCTCCTTTTGGCACAGAGACGGTGTTGAAGGTCAGTAACTTGTCATCTCGTGTAGATGTGTGCATTAACTTTAGGTAAAATAAGTCGATGTATTTTTGGTCCTAGCTCAATTCGTCTCGGTCATTGAATACTAAGAACCCGAGTCACTTCCCCAAGTTTCACGCGCCTATTTAAGCCTCTGATTCATAATTTTTTTTGGTTGTCTGGTCATGATGTGTTCTCATCCTGGTTGTATTCCTGGAAAATTGATGTATGATGGGAAGCGAGGAGATTACTGTTGGATGTGTTTTGTGTTTACTTTTTCTATTTAGTTGGAGGTCTTCTTAAATTAAAAAATGTTTGTAAGATGTAGTATATTGTGCTATAAGACTTTCGATCTGGGAGTGTTAGGACCAGTCTTTCCTATAGATGTTAGATTTGAAGATTCTACAATATTCTGTGTATGTATATGTATTTACTACTCCCTTTGTCCCATTGAATTCTCTATGTTATTTTTTGGCACGCTTTTTAAGGCTCATTTAAAGTATAGTTCCATAATTTTTTTTAAAAATTTTTCTTTTCTGAATAAAAGTTTAATTATTCAGAAATTTTTTTTTAAAAAAAAAGATTATAAAACTACACTTTATAGGAGCCTTGAAATGCGTGCAAATAGTGCACGTAGAGAAATGGACGGGACGGAGGGAGTATTTAGCTTAAGTATCTGCATGAAGCTTCTGTGATTGTAATGTTTATTTTCTAATATATAATTTCACAAGGAATCGCATCAACAACACAACACAACACATGTGACATGGTGACATAGTGACATGTGCAGTTCTTTTTTTTTTTTTTTTTAAGTGATATTCCATTTTCATTTTCTTGATCCCCCAAAATAAGCTAGAAGGATGTCTGGATCACATGATGAATGCATGAACCCTCAAAGGAGCCTCTTTTGTCTTGTTAAATTTAGTACATGTAATGTACGCTTTGAATTATGGTTTTCTGCAGCATTTGGTTTTTTAATAATAGAGCAAGGTTATTTTAAGACCTTTGCTTCGAAGATGCTAAGTGAGATTTAGTGATATTGATACTTATGCGTACACAAATGTGAGAATTAACATAGTAGAGATTGTAAACAAGGCACCTTTCTAATGTCAATCTTTCATTCGAAGAATTCCATTAGATAGTCTCCTCTGTGGCATTTCTTGGAGCTTTGACTAGCCCCTTATTTCTTTCTTTATTCTCATTTATATGATTTAGCAAAAACAACTAGGAAATGAGTAGGAGAGTTGGTTTTTTAGTTCAATGCTTGTCATATGTGCACTTTGATATTAGCATTTCCTGGGAGTTTTTCTAACAATAATATGATGCTAAATAAAGCTTTTAACAATAAATTCCTCTAGTGGTTGAAGTGACAATTCACAGTATTTTTGTTTCTTGCATAGAATTAACAATTCACAGTATTTTAGTAAGCAAAACAAAATTTTAGCTCATCCCAATTTTACACTTCAGTGGGAGTTGTCCATGAATTACTCTCTTGAATGGGTCATGAAAAGAAATACTATAATTTGTCTTGCAGTATTATGATCTCCGGTCGTGATGTTACATGATGTAATAATCTTCTGTAGACAAAATTGTATTCCAAAAAATCTCTTAAATGGATGCTGAACACTTGAGGTTCCTTAAATAGTTGTGGTTCACCTTTTAATTTATGAACACAAGTCATATGCAGTAAAATTGTAAAAATGACTAGAAAGGTAATGCTTCCAGATGCACAATTGCATCATCTTCATAGCAATGGCACCAATAAGAAAGAGAAGATGTTGATGCCTTACTTCTCTTAGAATGAATCGGAAAGAGTTCTTAGTAGTATTCTACATTAAAATTTTAAAATAGAAGGAAAATAATTTATTCCTAACTACCTGAAGTATTATGCATGCTTTGCATTTACTTGTCTGCTTTACCCTGCGTTGTCTATTTCAGAATGTACGGAAGTATTGCCCCTTTCCGTGTTGGACTTACATGCAGCAGGATGATCACGTGTTCCAATATTCGTATTAGACTATTATTCATGCAGTAATATATGTTGTCTTATTCATTATGTGTGATTAATTTTATTCCCTATGTGATTTTATTAGGGAGGTGATGCTCCAGAATCAGCAGTTGCTAGACTTTTTGCGTCTGCCAAGGGAAATGCTTCAGACAGCAGTAATTACGGTGCTCTTGTTCCCTGCTTGCAGAAGTTGCCTTCTGAAGTACAGATGCGGGTATACATTATCATCATAAAACTTAAACCTTACAAATGGTGTGATTATTCTTCTCCTGATTGCCACTAACATTTTATTCAGGCAACCGCCGCAGAGGTCCAAACTCTTCTTGTTTCTGGTAGAAAGAAAGATGCTTTACATTGTGCACAAGAAGGACACTTGTGGGGGCCTGCACTTGTACTTGCTGCACAACTTGGCGATCAGGTTATTAGCATTTATACCTTACTCTTATCGTTGATGCGACACAATGGCTTTCTCTATGAGTTACAATATAAAATACGCAACTCTCATATTGTTTGTTATTACTCTGTGGTGGTGGGTGTTTGCATGCAGTTCTATGTTGATACAGTGAAGCAAATGGCACTCCACCAGCTAATACCAGGGTCACCTTTACGAACATTATGCCTACTCATTGCTGGCCAACCAGCAGAGGTATTTTCTGTAAACAGTGCCACTGATGGTAATATCTCCAATGCTACAAATGTATCTCCATTGCCGGAACAGGTATTTTTTTAAGTCATTCTGCTATGTGAATTTTGCCTTCTTAATTAATCACTGGCAAGTAATTTGTATGCCTTCCATTCAAAGACTCAAATTTTTCACCAATTATAATTTTTATGAGAAGTGAACAAAACAAAAGTGTGTTTGGGCCTAATACGCACTTTTCCTTTTAACTTCTATTTCCTAGTCAACATTTTTTGTTATTAACTTCAGCTTGGTGCTAATGGAATGCTTGATGACTGGGAAGAGAATCTGGCTGTGATAACTGCAAATAGAACAAAAGATGACGAACTTGTCCTTATTCATCTTGGAGATTGCTTGTGGAAAGAAAGAAGCGAAGTATGTGTAGCATCTCGATGTTTTTAATACGTTCTTAAGATTCTTTATATTCCTAGTTCTAGTTGTTTAAAATCCTGACATGGTTTCCCTGAATGTTATGGTTTAGATAATTGCTGCCCATATATGCTACTTAGTCGCAGAAGCAAACTTTGAGCCATATTCAGACAGTGCAAGACTTTGTCTTGTTGGTGCAGATCATTTCAAATTCCCAAGAACATATGCGAGTCCAGAAGCTATTCAGGTACCATTTACCCCAAACCACTCAGAATATCTCACCTTCGTTAGTTCTTCCGACATTTTCCTATACATAGCATTTTTTTGGGTTCTGGCAAAGCTGATATTTTCAATACTTAGCTTAAACAACTTTCTTTTTCGATTTGACGGTCATATTAAATGTAAAGAATCATGGCAGGTTCTTTTGCAATTTTTGAATTTAAATATTCTTACGAAATAATATTTGAGGGTTTAAAAAGAAAATTGTATAAAATTGTCTCAAGTCCCATTGCTATAATATGGTAACTTCTCAGGATATTGATATTATCTAGAGAAATTCTAGTTTCTTCACTCTCCTAGGTGGGAAGAAAAGAATTTCATAATTTATATATGGTAATGATTGTTTTAAGGACATCTTACTAATGTTATTCTCATGTACGTGGTCAGCGGACAGAGATATATGAATACTCAAAATTGCTTGGGAATTCCCAGTTTTTACTGCTGCCATTTCAACCATATAAGCTTGTATATGCACACATGTTGGCTGAAGTGGGAAGAGTATCAGATTCGTTAAAGTACGTTCTTGAAATTCTAAAACTTATTTACTTTTAAAAGCTTGGCTTTGATTAATAAGCTCATAACTGTATGAATTCAGGTACTGTCAAGCAGTACTGAAATCTCTGAAAACTGGTCGAGCACCCGAAGTAGAAACATGGAGACAGTTAGCATCATCTCTCGAAGAGAGGATAAAAACTCACCAACAGGTAACCGTTTGTTTTTTGTTATTTTTTTCCACGAGTATTACGTTTACAAATCCCAGTACCTGACTTTCTCTTTGCAGGGTGGTTTTTCGACAAACTTGGCTCCTGCAAAATTAGTAGGCAAACTGCTTAATTTATTTGATAGTACGGCCCATCGTGTTGTTGGGGGCCTACCACCTCCTGCACCAACTACAACTGGTGGTGTGCAAAGCAATGAACGTTATAATCAATCCTCGGGTCCTAGGGTATCGGCAAGTCAATCAACTATGGCAATGTCATCCTTGGTTCCTTCAGCATCTATGGAGCCTATGAGTGAATGGACTGCTGATGGCAATAGAAGGACAATGCACAACAGAAGTGCTTCAGAGCCAGACTTTAGTAGAACTCCTAGACAGGTTGGTTTTTTTACTTGTAAAACGAAGGGAAAAAGAATCTGATACTTACCTAATCGGTATATATTTATGTTTCATTTTTCCTATAAAATTGAGTTAATGTGTGTCTCGCCTTGATATAGGATCAAATCAACTCATCGAAAGAAGCATCTTCTGCTCAAGGTAAAACATCAGAGTCTGGAGGCACATCTCGATTTGGTCGCTTTGGCTTTGGCTCACAGTTATTAACAAAAATACTGAAACCCCGGCAAGACAAACAGGTATACTCTTATAGTTCTTATGGTTCTTAGAATGCTTCAGTGGTTTTCATTTTATTAGAATCAAGTACTTTAATTTGTCACTTTTTTGTGATTTGGTGAATCTTTTGTTGGCTTCCGTGTCACATTGTTTCTTTGTTTCATTATGCAATAATAGGCCAAATTGGGGGAAACAAATAAGTTCTATTATGATGAGAAACTTAAGAGATGGATAGAGGAAGGTGTTGACCCGCCGGCAGAGGAAGCAGCCCTGCCACCTCCACCTACTACTGCAACCTTCCCGAATGGAACATCAGATTACAACCTAAATAGTGCACTAAGAAATGAAGGGCCCCGCAGTAATGGAAGCTCAGAACACAGAAGCTCAACTTCAGTACATAGTTCAGGAATCCCACCAATTCCACACACATCAAACCAATTCTCAGCGCGTGGACGAATGGGAGTTAGATCAAGGTAACTACAAAATTAATTTATATGATCAATTTCTAGGCCCTAAAGTTTTCCTGTTAAATAGACCATCATCTGAGCTGCAGAAGAGAATATGTTATTGAAATTTACATGTAGGTTTTGACCTGAAAATAATTTAACCTTGTTATACCGATTTGTCTTGTCATGTATTATTACTTGCATTTTAAGTATTTAAATCTGAACGCATTCACTATTATGACTAATAATCTTATTTGTAAGTAGCAATATCGATCTCTTCCAGGACACCGAAACTCTTGATACTATAGGTTTCTAACGTTATGAATAGAATTGTAGCCTTATTCTTGATATTTACAACACTTGTTGTTTTGCAGGTATGTTGACACCTTTAACAAAGGTGGTGGAAACCAGACAAACATGTTCCAGTCGCCATCTGCCCCTTCACTTAAGCCTAAAAGCAACACCAGCACAAAATTTTTCGTTCCTGCGCCAGTATCTGGACAGATGCTAGATACTGCCACAGATGATAACCAAGAAACCTCATCGGGTGATTTATCATCCATAGCTACCCCGGTTCAGTCCGCCCCGTCGTCATCAACGAACATGCAAAGATTTGCAAGTATGGATGACATCTCAAATAAGGGGTCAATAACTCCTAGCAACAGCAATGGTTCACTTCCACCACACTCCCGACGAACAGCATCATGGGGTGGCAGCATTGGGGAATCCTTTAGTCCTACAAGTAAAGGTGATATTAAACCTCTAGGAGAGGTATTAGGAATATCCCCATCGTCATTTATGCCTACTGGTCCTGCCTTAGCGCACTCATCAGCGAATGGTGGCAGCTACGGGGATGATCTGCATGAAGTGGAACTTTGAGACATGAAGATGTATATATCTCGTGTTGCTCCTTGCATATGTGCAGTTTCCAGGTGAACATCTCACAATGTAGATGGATAAAGCCCTGAAACTGCAAAGAGGAGCAGGACTAGAAATTTTTGTTTTTTTTTTGTTACTCTGTTGTAATACTTCATATGGCTTAGTTCTTTTTGTATGTTTAGAAATGGGGCTTGTTATTTATTAGTATATGAACATCATCAGATGCTGAGTCTGATGGTTATACACTTATAGCAAAGGAGTGTTAGCCCACCACTGCTGTACAGTTCATTTTTTCATTTATTAAAGTGAGGATTATCCCTTGCACAAATTAAGCAAGCAGAAATACTTTTGGAAACTTCACAGGGAAAAATAAACTGTACAATTTAAGAGAATAAGATTTTGTTTTTCCTCTTGTATTTTTTCTTTAAAGTGCTGGTGTATTATATGAATTGTTCTCAATATTTTTTTTAAATTGATAGCAGTAACAAAACTTCCAATATAAACTACTATATGAGCTAGTAACTAGTGTAATACTTTTAAATATTGTAGTATATTACTCGAATGAAAGAATTTGCGGACAAAATTGTTGTGGTTTTGCAGCTGGTTAAAGTAGGAGGGGTTTTTTTTTTTTTTTTTTTCTG
>PHNY01090219.1:4568-17785 GCA_003724115.2 Anethum foeniculum
TACGGGTTATAGGCTAGTATATATTAAATATAATATGAATATATGTATGTATTGATATGTGAAGTTAGGTTGATTTTTTAGCTATTGGGTACAGACTCAAATATAAAAGATGAGATAACGGATATCTAAAAATTTTGCTAACAGGTGTTATGGTTGGAGGGCAATATTTTTAATTAGTATCTATAATACAATGCCACGTAGACTTTTTAGCTAACAGGATGATGGTTGGAGATGCTATACGTACATAGTAGTTAAATCTTCGGAGACTCGATGCACATGGAATTTTCCTTGGGTGATAAACATTCACATTGCTTTAAGACCATAATTGTTGCATTATATAGATTTGGATTTTGTTTCAAGTTGACTCGAGCCTGTAGAAGCGTAGTAAATAAGGTCATGCTATACCAAAAGGGAAATTTTAAAAGCATTATTTAGGTGTTAGCTGTCTTGTTTGTACCTTGAAATGACAAATCATATTAATATTTAAAGGTAGTAAGGCTACACAGGTTATACATTCACAAATAAGCCTACCACATCAGTAATTTATCAATTATCAAGTATCAACTATATCGATAGATTACAAAATACAAATAAACAAAGAAAGAAACTAGAGAGATGTGTACCTTGTTTTAGAGAGATGAACAAGGAAGGGCGGCGAGGAAGAGGATCTGGAGCCTGGAGGATTGGAGTCTTGGAGACTTGGAGGTTTGAAGCGGCGGATTTAAATGTATGACCTAATGAAGACTGAAGTGTTAAAAAGTAAAAAACCTAATAACTATTAGTACTGGTTGTGTATTGGACTTGGACACACGGATAGTAAACAAAACAGGCTAGGTAGGGGAATATATTTGGGCTGGACTTTTACTTAATCGGGCCGGGTTGGGTTGGATCGGTTTAAATAATTTGAAATTCATGTCCAACCCATAAATATCGGGTTGATGCTATTTTAATCCAAATATATATCGGGTTGAAAAAAATCGGGTTGGTTAGGCAAAATAGGGTCGGTTTGGATCGGATTGACCGGGTTGCCCAAACCGCGTACACCCCTAACTCATACTAGGAAATGACGGAAGAAATCAGAATCATTGCTTGAATTAGGCCTTATATTTTGTAGTATTCTATTATATGCTATCAAATGGAGTGCATAGATAATTTCATGCCTACAGTCAAGAAGAATTAAACAGTTTCGTGCTTAGCATTAGTCCAATCATGTTAGTTGTTGAAATTTGCACTTCTATCTTCATAGACCTCCTTTCTTTTAAGTACATTTAAGTTAAGGTCCTTGATTATAGAGCAATTATAGTGAGTCGCTTAGTTTTTCCCCAGCTAAATTACAGATACAGGGAACACACAAGCTCATTATGCCTTTGACAAGGCTTGAAGCAATACCACAAGATTAAGAACCCCTTGGTAAGTAGCAGGAAATCTGTGTTGAAGGCGTTCAATGCAAGGCAGAGTTGAGCATTACAAGGTACCAAGATACTTTATAGCGTTTAGATATAACAAGTTGAACAGATGAATGCGTGCGTAAGTGGTTCATGAACAACAAATTTGAATGAAAGCGGTTCCAAGTGCCTAAAATATGTGAAATAATATGTTCTGAGGAGGATGTTCGGAGCTTCTTGTCTTGCAGAATGTAAGTTGTTGAGGGGGTTCGGGTTCTTTTTGTCCTATTTCCGCAGAGTGCATGGTACAGTTGTCTTGTATAACTCTAATATTAGATTCCAAAATTATGAAATGATAGAAAACCTTGATTTGATTAGTAAATATTAATGCGTGATTTGTTAAAGAAATAATTACAAAATAGGATCTTTGGAAAAAGAGTAGGCCTCGGAAACACATGAATATCTTGCCTCCTGGTAACTAGCAACTTTTGTGCCTAGATTATACTAACTTGGCAAAATACTAGCAAGTAGCAACTTATCGGACCAGAATTCCATTCAAGAAACGTGTTTGTTTCTAATTCCAAGGGCCTTGGAAACTAAGTAATAAATATACAATATACTATTGTATAGTATTCTTGGATATGTAGTGGGATAATATGGTTGTTTGAAGAAGGTTAGTTTGATAATTAATTTAGTTAATTAACATGTAAGCTGTGATACTAATCCTTGTTTACAGTTTTGGGCAAAATAGCTACATATAATCCACCTGTGCTAACTAACTATACATAATATACGCACATTTACAAACGTATACAATATATACACATAGGGTTATGAATGAATCGAACTGAACCGAGCCGAGCCGAGCTATTAAGTGTTCATGTTTCAACTCATTAAAAATTTATCGAACTCGATCTCAAACTTTTATTCAATCAATATTTTTATTCGTGTATCGACTTATTAAGAAAAAGTTATTTGCGAATATGTAATAAATAGATCGTGAATATATTTTACGAACTAAAGTTCAGGAATAAGTCATATATATTATTTAAGAACTCTTTTTCATGATCCACAAATAAATAGATACACAACTATTCATTAATTATTGTGTTATGTATGCGTGTTTATAAAACATATCCATGAGTATATATAACTAATAGTTTATGTATTTGTTCATGAATAATATAAACGAGTTTGTGCACGAACATTTTTAACGAATATGTTCATGAACTTTAGTAACAAACTTGTTCCAATCGAATTTCGCGAACTCGAAACTTGAGTAACAAACTTATTCCAATCGAATTTCGCGAGCTTTCGAGTCAAAATATTGCTGTGTTCAAATTCAGTTCATTTTAAATTGAACTTTAAAATTGTGTTTATGTTTAACTTGTTTATAAATTGAATCAAACTCGAGTCGAATTATTTCAAACCAAGTATCAAACTGTTCGTAAACGCAAGGACTCATCTGTACACTTGTTGTGCTCTCAGCTGCGCAGTGACAGTGCAAACATTTACACTCTACCTTATGTCACTTGTTTCTATAATTTTGATACAAAAGTACACGTTTAAAAATTAGCTAGTCTGTCAAAAGGCGCAGATAACCTTGTGGCAAATAATCCGGCGTAATTGAAAATTAATGGGAATAATTAACATAATAATCTTATTTATTAAATCAAACTAATAATATATGGGTTATTTCTTATTCCATTCATATTTATTATACCACAAATTTTATGATAATATATATTTGATCAAATTTTGTAATATATCTATTTATTTTATAGAAAACATATTGTTCATAGAAAAATATATAACGATTAATCAGATTAAATCTGGAGAAGTTATATTAATGGAAGGATAGACCATAAATTATTAAAAAATAAAAAATAAGTGTGAAAATGAAATAGTACTAAAATGAGGCAACAAAGTTGCGTGGGTGTAGGGGAACAACCAAGTTGGTAATTTAATGAGTAAAATCTTTGATTGGCTGGTTGTTAAGAAGCATGTCTCGCATTTCCCAACTTCCCTATTCTAACTAATTTATTGTATTTGTATGGGACTTGCATTCTTTTGCCTCACATACACACTTCCAATACAAAGTTTACCATTTCTATACATACTATTTTTTTTATACAAATACTGCATTATATAAAGTATGAAAGTAGTGCTGTATTTTGAAGAAGAATTTTTTTTTTTTTTAAAAAGTCTTATAAATTTTACAATTATATCTTGGGCATGCATGTAGTACAATATATGTTATGTGATAGGCTAGTAATTTTTACATGAGTTTTGACACACCTTTTAGTACACTTTGTAATTTGTATGTCCACAGTATCCAAAATACATGGAAAATAAGTGAAGTACTGCTAATTTCCGATGCTCAAGTACAATAACTTGGAAAACGGTATTGAATTTTTTTTTTGAAATTGTATGTATTTATAGGCTTCATCAAACTTTTCTCAGACTTGATTTCAATCTAAATCTGAACCTATTTACCTCATTCAAACACATGGACCAGTATACATATGTTAATGTAATTCAAAGGTCTGTACAATTTGCTTATATAACAAAATTACTTAGATTATTATGTCATAGCCATAGTTGTCTTTTTAACTGTAGACTTACAGTATTGCAGCAGTGAGCTATACATACAGCTTATGAACATGGCAGTTTGGCATTTATTTAAGCTTAGATGCCAAATTCTCTTTTTTGTATGGACAGTTTTCCCATGTATAATTTGGGAAATATATGGTCCTTAGTATGACCAAGTTCTCCATTTGGTTACTGTAGTATTTTTTCTTATAAAATCTCTTCATTTTATTTTTTTTATCACTCTTTTCTTTTGTAGATAATTTGAAAAGTGTTTGATATTTTTATACATCAATTCTCAAAAACGTAAAACATATATAATCTCCGTAATTTTTAAATGTGATAAATATCAAAATCGTCACTCGTTTTTATCTAAATATATCAAATTAATCATTAATTTCAAAAATGACTTAACTTAGTCACTAATTTTAAAATTTGTAAGAAAAAGATCATCTGGTAATATGACTAAATTGACATAAAATTTCAACTTATTCACGACTAATTAAGTGCAAATTTTCAAATTTCTAACCAAGTTAAACCATTTTTCAATGAGTGATTAAATTGATATATGTGGATGAAACAATTGACAACTTTGATATTTATTTTTTTTAAAATAAAAATTATTCTGAAGCTGAATTTTTACGAAAAACAACTTGTAAGTCGAAAGTTAAATCGAATGCACTTGGCTTTTAAATATAAAGTATGAAATTAAACCATTTCGATATAAATTTGTCTTGTAAATGTACTACAAGCTTTTTTTGGCCATACAATATATGTACCATTGAGGAAGAGAGATTTTTATGAGAACAAAAAAGAATGAGATTATATGAAACCAAAAATAATGGGACAAGGGGAATCAGAGCTTCAGTCAAGTACTTGTATCAGAAAACTAAGATGATGCTGAAATGTAAGACTTTTATGGGGCCCACTAAACAAAATTGCAGTAACAAACTTGCATGCTGTAGGAAAAATGCAAAAAAAACCATTCTTCAGGGGGGGATGTATTTTTCTAAAATCAAATTACCAATTAAGTACATAAATCAAATAAATACAGGTTTCAGTTCAGCCAAACCAACCCCAACCTGCCTATATATCCATTCCCTTCCCATAATCCTCAATTTTTTAATCTTTTGTACTTGAAGCTTAAGCAGTTCTTGAAAAACTTTGTTTCTTTTCAAGAAAATATTCAAAAAGGCAGGTGGCTCATAAATTTCTTTCACAAGGTAAGGCCTTTGATCATGTATCTCTCTCTACCTGGACAACAAATTTAATTTCCCCCATTTTCTTGATTTTGTGTTCATCTTTACGTTGCAGAAACAAAGAAAAGAAACATGATTGTAAATCCAGAACTTTATGAAGAGGGCACTGCATGTATTGATCCATCACACATGCAATATCAAGCACTTGAGGAAGATGGTTACTCACAGACCATGGTTCAAAATTGCAACTCGACTAATTTTTCGATGGATGATCAGCAACAACTACTATCTTATCCTCAGCAAGATGCTGCTGCTGCAGCTGCTGCGGCTGCTGCAGCCAACATGGAGCTCGAAATCAACCACCAAATTGGGTTAGACCTCGAAAATTGTTACAATCCAAACAATAATGTTGAGTCTCATTTGTTGCAAGACCAGCATCATCAGCCTGGTTGGGAAACTCATCAAGGTTTAAATTACAATCATTACCAGCAAATTCAAGAAATGCAACATAATAATAATAACAATAATTGTTCACTGGAAAACACTGCTTCTCAATACCCTCAAACACCTGACCTCTTAAATCTTTTTCACTTGCCTAATTGTTCATCTTCTGTGCTCCCAAATTCATCAATCTCATTCACAAACCCGACTCACAAGTCGGGATTTTTTGGTGATTTACCAAACACTCAAGACACCGCGGTGGGTTCAAGTACTGTTCTTTATGACCCAATGTTCCATTTGAACCTTCCTCCACCTCCTCCTATATTTAGGGACTTGTTTCAGTCTAATTTTCCACATGGGTATAATTTGTCTGGCACGAGAAATGGAGTGTTGTTTGATGGAATGGAGGATATGGAAGGGAATGGTGAATTTGATGCTGGGGTTTTGGAGTTCAGTAGAGACTTGAATTGTATGGCTAAAGGGAAGGGAGGTAAAGATATCAAACACTTTGCTACTGAGAAGCAAAGGAGAGTTCACTTGAATGGAAAGTACAGTGTTTTAAAGGATTTAGTGCCTATATCAACTAAGGTATGCATTACAAATCTCACTTCCTGGACTCTTTTTGTATATATTATCTTGTGTATTGTGCTTATTATTTTTATAAAATTATCTAGGAACATGATGACTACTAATGTTGCAGATACTATTGGATTGTTTGTATTTTTCATGTCTGATAAACATATATATACCTTGTTGTTCTGCATTTGAATGACATTACAGAGCTTTAATAGAATCAATTTCTATATCCACCAAGATATTTACATGATGCTCTTCCATTCCCTGAATGCATGTGTGTATTAAAATAAATGCATCGTTATTTAATTTTTTCTGATTGAACTTGCATTACTACAAGCGTAGAAGATTCAGTTTTTTGTTTTTTTTTCATGAGTGATATACATATTAATTTGTTGTATCGTGAGTGAATTTTATAGCCTGATAGAGCTTCAGTTGTGGGGGATGCCATTGACTACATAAAAGAACTCCAGAGAACAGTGAATGAGCTTCAGATTCTGGTGGAGAAAAAAAGGTATAGCAGAGAAAGGCTAAGGAGGCACAAGACTGAGGATGAATCTGTGTTGGAAGTTGAGAGCAAAAACATGATGAAGCCTCATGGTGATTCAGACCAGGCCTATAATGGGAATGCACTAAGAAGCTCATGGCTCCAGAGGAAGTCCAAAAACACTGAGGTTGATGTTCGAATTATCGATGATGAAGTAACCATTAAACTAGTTCAACAGAAGAGGATCAATAGTTTGTTGTTTGTTTCTAAAGTTCTTGATGAGCTGCAGTTGGATCTTCAACACGTTGCCGGAGGACTTATTGGTGATTTCTACAGCTTTCTTTTTAATACAAAGGTAAAAGCCTTTTAGATGCTAAACGAATATGCTTTAGTCTGTCATTTATGAAAATGTTCAATGCTTCGTATAATTAACATAAATCTGGTTGGATGGTTAAATTTCTTTAAAAAAAAAAAAAACTAATTCCAATTGGTTTTCCAGATTTATGAAGGTTCTTCAGTGTATGCAAGTGCAATAGCAAACAAGCTGATTGATGTTGTGGACAGAGAGTATGCAGCCAGCCAGCCAACTAGTAGTTACTAGGTAAGTCCTCTTTAAAATTTGCATATAAAATCTGCATTTTGTTATGAAAAGGTGTAATTTTGGCAAGTTTCTATTTGATATATTGGAATTTCAATCGACCACCTATTTAAGATTAAAGAAGTCGATAGTAAGAACAAGTTATTTATTCAAAACGCAGTTACTTTCTCTGTATTGCTGCCTTTTGTACAACAAACTTTAAATTTACTTTAGAATTCTTAACAAACAAGGTCACAAAGCTGGTTAAATATGCATACAATATTCTGAAACACACACTCATAAGAATAGACTTACACAGCCCCAGATACTCATAATCAGATTGATGCATATGTATGTTAGCTTATAATCAGAATGTATTTGTATTATATCTTGCAACCATCTATGACTGCGAAGAATATTACTGCTCCTGGGAAATTTACTAATAATTTTTTTATATTTTTGGCTTTCATGTTTATGTGCAGATTGCTGTTGCTTCTATTTACAGACATCCACCTGCAGAATTACAACAACTTATAACCAGATGAATTCAGTTTAACCATCTATATTGAGACTAGACATATTTACTAGATCCAACATAATAGCAGATGTAATAATGGTAGATGAACCATTGTAATTTGATATGTTGCAGTAACTATATTTTCGGATTTTCATTATACTTGAGCTTTGTAGTAAACCTAAATTCATACCTAATGCATGGTTAAGACATTAATTTCAAATGCTGCCTTTCCGTACTCTGTATATGTCGTGTGCAGACTATACATAAATGCCTATTAATCTATGATGCACAAACAGAGGATAATACTTGTTTCCGCAAGTGATTACAATATTTATCAGGAAGAAAATTTGACAAGGATGAACTGCTTTTGGAGTCATTATATGAGCCTCTTTTATTTAAATATTAATTGCCATTTCATTTTCTCGTAACTTAGTTGGATTCGTTGATGAAAAAATCAAAATAAAATTAGGGTTCATAACCCCATTTGATCAGATGTGGAGTGCTAGTCCTCTATCAACAGGCCACATTCTTTTGAAGCAGGCATCGTCTTGTACAAGTGTTCTCCAGTTGCATCAGTACCTAGAGCCACTACAGAATTCCTAACTGAGATTTGCCTTGTACCAGATATGTTCGCCACGATCACTTAAAAGTTAAAATTGTTCCATCAAATCCAAAAGTTTCCCAATAAAATCAGTCCCCAGCAGCACATATCTTTTGCACAAAATCATTCCAATGAATAAATTCCCATAACTCTGCTTGGAGTGGAGTAGACTATCTAATGCCGCCAGATCATTAAATTATGCAACAAACAAAATTGCCTTTTGGGGCCTTCAAAAATAACTACAAACATAATTTTCTAATTCAATAAAATTCTTAAATTTAAATAGTTATATTCAGATCCAAAATGTAAATATTGCATTCAATGATTCTTTGTTGGGAAAACACTTCTGAAACATTGTTATGTAGTTCATAGTAAGTAGAACAGAACAATCATGATTCTTAGGTCAATACGATGCCATTAGTGGTTGAAATCCATGTTTTAGACAAGCTTCCCAAACTTTTCCAATGTCTAAAATGGTGCTTCCACATTCATGTTCACTCCATCCTTCCAAGGCATGCACCACTCGCGTGACGCGTGAGGCGCTCATAACCCTTCTTGGTAGACAGTTCTGTTTCACAAATACCCGAAAAATGTAATTATCAGTAATGTTAAAAATTTCAAGAATTAATGTGAAATTTTAAGTTACCGGCTCTTCTATATCTAAAGGTGTTAATAGAGGAGTTTGACTCTCACATATTTTTCAAATCTCTAAAACGTCAAAGATGTTATTTGAGGAAATTGTATTGTATCATAAGTTTTTCGTGGTACACGTTCTATGAACTTTTAAGCAAGTCTTTGAGATAAAAGCATGAATAAGATAGTAGATAATATACCAACCTCACAAGAATCAACATTTTCAAGAGATGAAGGGATCAGCATTGCTGGTGCGTGATGGTCTGAGCACTCATCACGAACTTTGACAGGGGGTAATGATGAAAATGGAATGATAACTGCTCCTTTATCTGCTCTAGACAGTTCTTCTTCGCTTAATCCTTCTCCAACTAGCCATACTTTCTGCTCATAACCGCTTGTTCGGATTAAATTATCACTGTACTTGTTGGCTTTTGAAGCATTTCATATTCATCTCCATCTGCAGCTACTCGAATTCCCCTTTTACACATAACCAAAGCTACGATACAAGCAACTTTTGTAAATTGAGAACGTTCAAAAGGACAATAGCAGTGGCCAAAGCATTCCCATCCACAACTCTTAATTTTAAATTGGGAATTTTTTGTATGTAAAACTCACCATTTTGGTTAAGTTCCATACCCTGCACTCACATAGACACTTGTGACTTGTGAGCAATTCAATAGGAACTGAAATACAAAATTTGCAAACTTCAGACAAAAACTTATCTTATAAGTAACTGTTAAGCTAGAATTTATTTATAAAGACGTACAAAATGGACACTTTAGTCACCTGGTTTAGAAGGCCTAAACTGAAGACTTTAGTGCCTTTTGATTCTGCTTCTACTATGGCATCTTCGATGAATCCATTAATAGCTTTTCTTTGTCATTTCGAAAAATACTGCATATACAAATCAACAATTTAGCGTCATCGTGTTATCCAATTAGACTTATAAAAAGAATATACAGTAAAAATCAGTCTCTAGATAAATCAAACATACTTGGACATTGTATTTAGGAATTGCCCATGACTGGAGTCTGAGCTCTCCGAACTGATTCCTCTCAGTAATGACTGTTTTTCCATAAAATGAAGTGGTGATCATAGACCACCATGTCACTGGTAACATTAGCTTTAGGTACCATTTCGACTTCTGTGGCTCAGACAAAACAGGAGCAAATCCTAAGCGTAGATGATAAATAGATTCTGCTGTAGTTAAATGAGTTAAGTGAACAATGTTGGGTTTGTCTTCTTGTTTCTGTAGAGATGTTTGATGTAATGTTTCGCTAGAAACGTCCATTGTTCCATAGCTGTAATAGTAAATAGGCATGTAAAGTGAGAGATTTGTTCTGAATTGAGTGTGATGGATAGAATGGAATGAAGGTGTGTACATTAAGTACTTAAAGGGTGGAAAGACGTTGAATATCCAGGAAGGAATGAATTCAAAATTGCAGTATCCCAAATTGTTTAGGAAATTAAATATTGCAATGCAGTTGTTATAGTCAAAATTTGGCGACTGGTCTTTTCGGGTTAAGAACGGGTTAATTAGAATTAAATTGGGGCAAAAGGAAAGTAATTAGGTTTTGAGCTGCAAACAAGGATGATGAGGACGCCCTCAACCTCTAAGACACACCCTGTGTTTAGGACGCGTCCTAATTTAGGGAAATGAAGAAAGAGATTGGTTACTTCTAATATGGCAAGGAAGCGTGAAATGCATTCTAAGATAGGACGCACCCTAAATTTAGGGAATGAAGAGTACTTGTTGCTTTGGAAAGATGAGCTTGTCTTCACTTAGGACAAGACAAAGCTCTGGACGAGGCAAAGTTTAGAGCAAGTCAGACACTAAGGATGTTCCATGATTTCAAGAAGAAGATGGAAGACATATTTACTAACATATTTTTTGTAGGTACACTTCGAAGAATTCCTTGTGTGAACGGATCACAGAGGGGGATGTCCGTGAACATGAAGGCCTCCAGGTCTGCCTGATGCCGAAGGCCTCCTCCTGTATTCAGTGGGTGTCCTTATTGGGGATGCGGGGTAAAATTCTGATGTGTGCTTTGGAAGCTCTGTTCTTGTTATCAACGGGTGTCCTTGTTGGAGAAATTTGGAGAAATCCTGCACTCTGCACCCAAAAGCTTGGGATCACATGTCCTGTTATCTGGTGGGGGCTCCTCATTCGGGGGACAGGAATGCGTCCGGCACTTGGGATGAACCGTGGCTATACATGCGTTCGTAATCAAAGGAGATAGGTGGTAGCGGAATGTTATCCTTGACTAGGGAGATGCATCATCCGTGAAGTCCTGCGGTTACGGACGAGCCTTTGGCCTTTGCGGATGGGTCTCATAGTTAGACATTCTAAAGCTAACTGGAGAAGGGTTCCGGAAGGTTCCTATTGGGCCGAGAAGGCTAAAGCCCATTTTAGGTTTCTTGGGCCCCAAAAACTACGTTAAAGGATAAGAAGTTGAGAAAGAGCCAACATTTACTCTACGCAATCTCAGCCACCAATTACAAATAACCACCATACTCCGTTCAATTTTCCGGCAAAAAACCACCGTCATAGATCTTGATTCTGGCTACCTCAAATTTTATTGTTACCAAATTCCTCGGTCAACAGTAGCCGAATATAGTAAGAATTGACGTCGTTCCTGTGAGATTTAGAATCACCATTGGTGCTCCAAAGCGTGCGATATAAGCTAAATGCTCACCGAATGGATGAACAATCGCCGAAAAGTTTCAGTAAGTTCCTCGAGATAAGAATTGAAATGGACAGAGGGAGTATTGGACAGAGGGAGTATTATTCAGTTCGAATTTTATTAAGTCTCTATTAATAAGCGCAAAAAAATAATATAACTATAATAAAAAAAATAGTACTAGGGTTATGTATTCTAAAATTTTGGTACTAACTAAATAATTATATAATTATTTTTAAAATGTTACATTATTAAATCACAACTACTAACACGAATTTACTTCTATTTCCTCCTATAGACTTGTTTTTTATTAGTCAGTGTCCGTCCAAGTCTTGATTTACTTTTAAATTGGAAATATTTTTTAACAATAAAGAAACAATAATAAATGACTTTATTGACATTATTTTACTTTAAAATAAAAAATATTGATTTAACGAGTATATTTAATAATTAAGTAATATATATAAACTATAATGAAAAAAGAAAATTATCAAGTCATATTAAATAATATTTAATAATCTAAAATAATAAAGATATTTGGTTCATAAAAGAATTCTATTAGTAACGAGCTAATGTGTTAGATTTTTGTAACAAGTAAAACAACTACTAGGTGCAGAAGTAGAACTATAAGGTGGAATTTAGTAATTCAATTTATTTTAATTATATAATTTAATAGCATTTTTTTTTATATGTCCTCATCAGATTCAATTCTTAACGATTATTAATTTAATTTGATATTAATATTTTAGTTTTGATTCATATTTCGCACAAGTATGAGGTTTAATTTTCTGCAAATACTAATTTAATATTTTTAATCTCGGGCACGGGTTACCTACTAGAATATATAATGATGATGAAGACTATGAAACCTATAGTAAAGAAACTCAATTGGACCAACATGAAGCAAAAAAGTGAGTATTGCACCATCAGCCCTCCACGATGGCATTTTTGCAATTGCTGGATCAACGAAACTATTTATGTAGTAAACAAACGAGACCATTAAGATAATATCATTCCTGTGACATCAATAAATAATAAAATCTTATTCAGTATTTAAATTTCTGCAAATGATAATTGTCGGAAAAAAAATGTGCATGCAAGAGTATTTAAATTTCTGCAAATGATAATTGTCGGAAAAAAAATGTGCATGCAAGAGTAAACTACCAACTCTTTCTCTATCAACTTGTTCGAACTCAATGTTCATGTCAACAATTCTAAGCTTGGATGTTCAATAACGAGAATACGATATCCAAATCTGGCTATGAATCAATCTATACAACATGAATGTAAAGACATGAAAATTAAAGAGGCTTCTGTCTTCCGCTTCGTTTGCAGCAAATGGCACCAAAAGTGCATGCTACAAAAAGATGGCACGTATCGTACGTAAATGTAACTCGTTGTTCAAATAATTGTTCAGAGTTCCTAGAGCCCCTTGTAAGGCTTGTTGGAAAACCCGTTGTCGTACTTGATTAATCGCCCTTTGTTGTTCAAAATGAATAGTTTCGTTTTTGTAATTTTCTAGTTGTTTCAAAGT
>PHNY01090276.1:9985-24293 GCA_003724115.2 Anethum foeniculum
AAAGAAGCCCAGGAGCCCGCTAAGGAAGAAGACCTGACTCTAAAAGAGTATTGGATTCTCTTTTTTGACGGAGCTTCAAAAACAAAGTCCAATGGTGCAGGCTTAGTCTTGCAAAGCCCCGACGGGTTCATGATTGAATATGCTTTGAAGTTGGATTTTCCAACGACAAACAACGAAGCTGAATACGAAGCCTTGATAGCCGGATTAGGCTTGGCCAGAGCCGTGAGGACCAAGAATCTCAAAGTCTGTGGAGACTCGAGACTTATAGTTTCCCAAGTTAATGAGGAGTACGAGGCCAAAGATGAAACCATGGCCAAATACCTAAAGGTTGTGAAAGGAATACTCACTCAATTTGATGAGTGGTATGCCGAACATGTTCCAAGAGAGGAGAACACTACGGCCAATGCCCTGTCAAAGTTCGCCTCCTCTGAGATTAAGAACTACCCGAGGAGTATCTACTTCCAAGTCCTGAAGACCCCTACAGTCGATGTCATAAACTTGATAGCACCAATTGGTATATCAATTTGTTGGATTGATCTTATCAAGGCTCACCTTGAAACATGATGGCTCCCTGACGACACCCAGGAGGCACGAAAGTTGTCAGTTAGAGCGCTGAGATACTCATTGATCGAGGGTCTTCTCTATTAGAGATCCTTCGTCATCCCATACCTGAAGTGCTTAAGACCTCTAGAGGCAGAGGAGGCACTCAAGGAAGCTCATGAAGGAATCTATGGGCAACACTTGGGGGGCAGAGCCCTCGCCCACAAGATAACTCGATTAGGATTCTATTAGCCCACAATGTTAGCTGATGCAAAGTCCTACGTCAAGAAGTGTGACAGATGCCAGAGGCACGCTCCCATAGTCAGAAATCCCCCTGAGAGGCTAACGTCGATCAACTCTCCTATCCCTTTTGCTATGTGGGGGATGGACATACTTGGTCCTTTCCCCATGGCCTCGGGACAAAGGAAATTCATCGTGGTAGCCATAGACTACTTCACGAAATGGATTGAGGCTAAGGTATTAGCCAAGATAACCACCAAACACATAGCACAATTCTTCTGGGAGAATGTGATATGTCGATTTGGAATCCCACGCATCCTTGTCACGGATAATGGGCGACAGTTTGATAAAGACAAGTTCAAGGAATATTGCAATGACAATAACATAGAGCTCCGCTTCACCTCAGTTGCCCATCCACAGGCGAACGGACAGGCGGAGGTCGCCAATCGAATCATCCTTGATGGACTAAAGAAGAGGGTCGAACGCTCAAAAAACACCTGGGTGGACGAATTGTTGCCTATACTTTGGGCTTATCATACCACTTGCAAGGTTACAACTGAAGCTACCCCGTTCATGCTAGCTTACGGAGCCGAAGCAGTAGTACCCTTGGAGATCACTCATGCATCCCCAAGGGTTGAGGCTTTTGAACCAGAAGCCAACGAGGAAGGCATGAGGCTAGCCCTTGACCTCATTGATGAGGTTAGGGATGAAGCCAACGCCCGCAATGCAGAGCATCAAAGAAGAGCCTCCCTCTATTACAATAAAAGGGTAAAAGAAAGGTTCTACCGACAAGGAGATTTGGTCTTGAGAAAGATTGAGGCTTCAGGAGTCGGTGAGACAGGGAAGCTATTCCCGAACTGGGAAGGACCTACAAGGTCAAGAAGACACTTGGACTAGGATCCTACAAGTTAGAAACTTTGGGTGGCGAAGAAGTGCCCCGCACTTGGCACGCCATGAACCTAAAGATTTATTATGTACGAGGCATGCAGGACATGTCCTTAGTATTATAGGAATAAGGTTGATTAAAACCATTTCTCATCTTTTGTAAGGGTTGAACCCATATCCAGGATTATAAATATTTATGCATGTTTGTTTTCGATTGCTCTGTCTACTACTTTACTCTTCGAAAGCATCCAATGAATGCAATCCATGAACGGCCAAGTGAAATAAAAGACAAATAAATAAACAAACGGAAAATGCATAGATAAAATCCCGAAGGATTATAAGTCAAGTCCCGAAGGACAAATACGAGTACAAACCATAAATGTCTTAAGTCCCGAAGGACCCCAAATAAAAGATAAAAACATAAAAGCCACATATGGCATCATAAGCCATGCAAGGCCACAACACTACTCCTCGAAGGATGAGTTCCCCTCTTGGCCACCATCCTTGTTGGCCCCTTCACCTTCTGAGTGCTCAGAACTCTCTGAAGAAGAGGACTCCATGACTTGCTGCTTTCCTCCACAGATGGGTTTGCGGATCCGGCCATAGAGTCGACCCTTGCTCCCAGAACCTCTTCCAGAAAGAGCCTTACCTCGCGAGCCAGGGCCAGAGCGAGAACCTCCATGACTAGAGCTTGAGCCAGATTGGAGACCAGAGTTCAAAGGTTGTGCCACAATGGCACCTTCCATAGCCACGCCCCAAGGGCTGGGGAAGTTCTGGGGATCCACGACATCAGGATGAGCTTCATGGATGGTACCCACGGCCTTGTTCCATCCTATAGTCATGGTGGCTGGGGCCATTTCATCATCATGCCTGTCAATCATCCTTAAGAAATCCTTTGACTCATGGTAAACTTTGATGAGTTCCTTGAATTCAACAGCTTTCTTCCTACTCAGACTCTTGTACTGAGCCTCGAAGCTCGAGGCCTTGTCCTAAGCCACAAGAATCCTGGACTCCCATTCACGGGACTCATCCGTAAGCCTGTTCATTTCTTTCTCCAAGGCAATCTTTTGGTCCTTGATCATGTGGCTCTGAGAAGCCAAGGATGCGAAATAAGCATTGGCCTAACATAAAAGGGAAATGAAGTTATAACATAACTACAATGAAAAGCCAAGGGCCAAGGTACAAGAAATACCTGATACAAGGCATGAGCCCCAAGCTGCTTGGACTCAAGGATGCGCTCCCCTGAGGAGACGTGAACCATGTCCGGAGGAGTAATTGAACACTTGGACCAATCAAGGGTGAGAGCTGGATTCCCTAACACCGAGTCTTGGGCACAAATACCCCACGACGGCTCGAAGGGGGTCCTTGAGCTGCTTCCGTCAGAATTCTTAGTCCTCTTCTTACCCCCGCTAGGGCCGTCACTCAAGAAATCCGGAATCTTGGGTGGAAATGAACCATAAGTTGCCTCAGCTTTCTTGATCATACGCCTTGTAGGCATGTCACCCTTCGAATTGGCATCCAAGGCCTCAGCAGCTGAGACAAAACAAAAGAAATATTGGTATAAGAACAAAGTTATTCTACAACTAGAATGTACAAATAAATACCCTCGATAGATAGCCCGCTAGGGCCGGCTTCTACGAGCTTTCTTTCGTCCACAAAGACCCGATAATGAGTTTGACCATTGTCACCAATGAGTCGGTCACGGTCCACCAACTCTTGATAGTTGAGGTTGAGAATGAAATGAGCACTATCCATAGTGTTATTAAACTGGGTCCTGAAGTATCGACCCCAATCTCCACCTTTCCACTTAAGTACAAGGAACTTCTTACTCCACTGATGATAAGAGTCAGGAAAGGAGTAGGAGTTACAAATGTGGCCGACTCCAGGTCTATGCTGGAGTTGGACCCAACCGGCCCTCGTAAGAGGAGAATTCTTCATCATGAAAATGCTTCTGAACATAAAAGTAGACAATGGAATCTCAAGCTGGATACATCTTGTTATAAACACAATGATAAAATTCCAAGCATTGGGCTATAACTGACAAGGATGAATCTTGAGCTCGGCCAATAGCTGGGTAATGAAAGGGTGAACGGGAAACCTCAACCCTGCATCCAAAGCGCCTTTGTATACACAAAGTCTTTCTGGGTGCCAATTACACGTCCTATCGTTGGGAGCCGCAGCGCGGACCTTAACCCACGAAGGAAAGCTGTACTTATTCTCGATGTCTGCTACTTGATCCCCATCCAAAATACTTGAGTCATTGTAGGCATCAAGACCAACATTACTTGGAAACTCATCCGCGAGCTCGTCCAACAAACTCTTAATACCTAAGTTACAACGACTTAGAGATAGAGAGGGAGGCTTGACTTTACCTTTCAAAAGACGAGCCTTCCCATGCTTGGCCAACATCTCGGTCACAGAAGAAGAGGGGGCTTGTCCGTCACTTGACATCTCAGCTTGGAAGCTTGAAGATAGAAAAACTTGCTATAAATTTGAAGAAGTTTATAGAAATGAGCACTTATCTTCATCTTTTATAGGAAAAATGAACCTATTATAACAGGTCATAACTCAGACTGGTTCGCGTTAGCAGGTATTGTGCATATCACAGCTGCCTTAGCGAGTCAACCAATCGATTAATTCAAGCCATGAACACAGAAAAACACGAGATATTCGATAAAATACCGAATATCAATCAAAATATTGGAGCTGGACTAAAACCAAGGAATAGTTCTAAGCAAGGGTTAATTACACTAATCAACAATATTAGCAAAAAAGATTAACAAAAGGATTAAGGGTAAATTCCTTAAGAAATCTAGAAGTTTTGGCCAAGGAACAACGACGACGACGACCCTCAGCGCCCATGGAGCCCCGGCCGACCAGAGCCCATGGGGCCTTAAGGGCCGACCAGAAGCTAAGAGCTTCTCGGTGGAAAAGTCTTCCTTCGCGAAAAAATGATCGTTTTGAAAAACGGTCCGTGGACGAGACGCGAAGCCACGACGACGACCCCCGGCGCCCATGGAGCCCCGGCCGACCAGAGCCGACCGACCAAAGCCCATGGGGCCTTAAGGGCTGACCAGAAGCTAAGAGCTTCTCGGTGGAAAAGTCTTCCTTCGCGAAAAAATGATCGTTTTGAAAAACGGTCCGTGGACGCGACGCGAAGCCACGACGACGACCCTCGGCGGCCATGGAGCCCCGACCGACCACAGCCGGCCGACCAGAGCCTATGGGGCCTTAAGGGCCGACCAGAAGCTAAGAGCTTCTCGGTGGAAAAATCATCCGTCACGAAAAAACGATCGTTTCTGAAAAACGGTCCGTGGACGTGACGCGACGACGACTATGACCAGGACGACGGGACGAGGCCGAGGGAGGACCACAACCCCCCAGCCGACCAGAGCCAGCCGACCAGAGGGTTATAGTGCCCTCTGGGCAGCCGAGAAGTCACTGACTTCTCAACATGAAGCCCTGTTGAGGCCGAGACGCATCCTCGACCCCGAAAACCACTGAAAATTCGTAAAAAACGAAAATTTCTATATTTCAAGATTAGTCAAAATTAAGACTAATTAGTGAAATTAACAGAAAATTAGCCCCGATTAGGACCAGTTAACCCCGATTAGGGTTGATTAGTGACTTCTAGTTTAAAATTAACCTATGTTAAGGTAAATTAACAACTAGAACGTGGAAACTAGCCCCGATTAGGGCCAATTAGAAGCTTTTGCCCTATAATTAGCCTTTTGTTAAGGTTAAAAGGCAAGAAACAGCTACGAAAACCCCCAATTAGGGTCGATTATTACTAAACTTCGCTTAAAAAGCCCAAGAAAAGGCTCGAAGCATCATATTACAGATCTAAAGTCACTGTGAATATGTAGGTCACTCCACCTTTCACGACATGACCGAACCCAAGAAGGGACGAAACAGATCTAAGTCAAGCAATAACCAACGTAACCTCCGTTATAACTTTCCCGAAAACCCTAGGGTTTTCCTGAAAGTTGGGGGGTAAATGATATGGCTAAAAAGTAATCCTTAAGACATAATTAATGATATATTATTTATGAGGGATAAATACGGCCGAGGCCCAGACATGGACACAGCTGATCACTGTGCAAAGTCCAAGGCCCAAGTCACGACCACGACCAAAGGCCCACCAAGGCCGCACAGACTCCACGTCCACACACAATGGTCAGGCCCATACGAGGAAGGATCTAGATCCACCGCCTCACGGGTCTCAGACTTACCATCCGTGGAGGAGTCTTGTCCACCAAGTCTTCGAACTCCTATCAAACCCTAGGCTCAACGCCTATATAAGGGGCCATACCCCCATCCTCAGAACTACGTCGTGGCTTGATTCTCTATAATACAGAGATACGTAGGCATCTCGTAAGGACCGCTATGTCCCGAACACGAGTGCAGCCATTAAAGCTCTAAGCTTTATAACCTTAGCATTAATTGCATCCGCAATCATGAACCTTGTTCTACAACAATTATTATACAAAAACATCAAATTTAGAATGAGCAAAATAATCCGAACGAGAAACCCAAATTACCTTGTGCCAGTGTGCCTTTCTAGAGATACTAACTGAACAGCTTTGCCAAAGATCTAGCACCTCGACCAACATTATGTTGTAACTATGCATACAATACAGATCCAATGTACGGGAAAACTCTAAAACCTCGCGGGGACCGATTATATTCCAAGTTCAAGGTGAAGGTTACACGGAAATCCGATATAAGTTTGAAGCTTCTATCAACGAAATTGTAGCGTATAACCTTACCAGGTATCTCCAATACCAAGAAGGAATCCTCCCAGAAATTTTCTCTTCTGATAAGTGAGAGAACTGCGTAATTTTTATAAGAAGAAACAGACATGTCTGGGAAAACCTTGGAAAACCTTGGCGATTGGATCAAGATTAATCCGGTACTTGACAAACCAGTCAGGGTAATTACTCTTCATCTCATACACGGTGACTGAACTGGAATTCGATAGCATGCAAATGGTCTTCAGATTCCCCAAAATACAAACTCATTTCTGAACTTCTATTCGTACTAATATAGGAGGCCTTGGGAATTTTACGAACCTTTCTTCATCCACATTGAAGTACAAGCAATCTGGTAAATTTGAGAAGAGTTCATTGAACAAACTTAACCAATGTATACATCCGTTCCAGTAGACACCTTCTATTTCCGTGACATATCTTCTTGAAGTCGGAACAAAAGACTCTACAGAGGCCTTCCAAGTCCCAGTTTCAGAGGAATAAATATGTAAGTCACCAACATAACTTGATTTGGTTACATAAGCAATAACTTTGTAGTCGGGTGACTTTAAAGGATCATAATCAAAGCCGATACAGCGATAGCAGAGAGGGAGTGTAGGAAGGGTATCTAGATGGTGGGTAAGGGGTTCTAAACGTAACTTTAAACAAAGCATAATTGTTAAGGCGCTTAGAAAGCATAATAAAAGGTCATTGCAGGATTGCAGGATACTAATTTATTGAGAACTATTAGGGCCATGAGCAAAATTGAGGTTTCTGAATGGGGACGTGGCGTTTAGATTGTCTAGAGTAACAAAGTAGACTTGATTGGGCAATGACTGATCTGGCACGTAGTGACAGATGTGTTGAATGAAAAGAGCAGAGGCACGGAGAGGAGGGAGTACATTACGGAGGAGGCTGGTAAAGTGAGGAGTGGTGATCCGAGAGTGCCATTGTTTCTAAACACACGTAAAGGACATGAGTTTTCGATAAGGGACACACAACAGGATTAATGTTAATAGATCCTCCTCGTCTAGAACAATTTCTTCAGCTAAGGTTAGGTAATTGGAGCACATACAGGTCTGCAGAGCGTTTGTGATCACTACAGTCAACCGGGAGTCCTTGCGTCCTTGAAGAGGTCAGGACTGTGAGGCCACAACTGAGCCAGTCCCGCAGAATTGCAAACACGATAATGCTGCTAATTCATTTAATGTGGAATAAATTCATGACAGAACCGAAATAGCCCAAAACACCGCTGTAGTATAGATGATGGTTGAATTTACAATGTAATATGTCTTTACATAATACTGGCTAAGCAGCAGCTACTTTAGACTCAACTAGGGTACTGCACATCTGTTGTAGATCTTGTCTGATGCTAAGTTCATCAATTAAAATTGGGTAATTTAACAAAATCTACAAGGAATCTGGACTCTTAAGTATGAAAGTTTAATGTTTAAGTGTTCAACATTGAAATCATTACAATTCTCATAGGAAAAAACATGGGCTCGTCTAGCCCAAGCACCCAACCACCATAACAACTATTCGGCTCAAATAAGAGATTCCTGCCGAATTTCTTAAAATTACTCTAAAGTAATATCATTGTTATCAAAAAAAATTATCAATCTTTACATATCATTGTTATCAAAAAAAATTATTCATCTAATAAAGATTGTTATTATATTTAATGAGTTATATATAAATATCTATTAATGAATCGAGATTTTTTATTATTATAAAGATCAGCGCCGGCTCTTGGATAATGAGATCAAGCGACCGCCTAGGGCACCACCTTAGTAGGACATCAAAACTTTCATATAACATATGTAAGTTGTATAAATTTTTTAATTATTAATGTGTAAAAAATTAGAGAAAGAGAATACGAGGCACCATTTTCGAAGCTCGTTTAGGACACTCAAATCTCTAGGTTCGGCCCTGCCCCGACAAAGATGAATAATTATGAAGGGTTTGTACATACTTACAAAGTTAGAGATTCCCTCACCAAAACTCCAGTAACTAACAAATTAATACTTGTGGATATTAAGATATAAGTAATAGAAGCAATTCATGGGGTTCATTCAGTTCATTCAGGCTCATTCAGAAACTATATTCATCCAAGAAACGTATTCAGCGAGTAAATGTGGTTCAAATTTAACGAAAACTTCCTAATTAAGACAAGTAACGCTTGCGTTGTATTTTCTTGTAAGGGGGAAAAAAAACTTGCGTCGTATTTTATATAGCACTTTTTTAACTGATTTATGTATTTCGTATGATTATTGGTTGGACAGTTGTGAAAAATCCCATCAAAAATTCTTATTAGTGGTTCATTTGTCAACACAACGGAGTCAACTATTTTTTTTTATTCCTTTTGTCAGGACAACAATGTCCCCCATATTTGTAAGAGTTGTGATATTATGCGCCCGTCTGCAAAATTTTAAAATAATTAATTTATAATTTAAAATGAATAAATAACTGATAATTTTAAAATAAGTAATTTAAAATTTAAAATGAATAAATAGCTTGCAAGTGATAAGACAGAGATTTGCGAAAGCTCAAGCTCGGGAGTAGATGAATAATTATAAATTATATAAATGTTTGGATAATTTTTTTACTTAAAATAATAATTTTTTAAATATAATTATCTTAATTCGTGAATGTTAAATTAAATTAATATTTAAAAATATATATTTTAAAAGTAAAATTAATAAAATAACGAAAAATTAAAATAAGTTGAGAAAAAGTACGTGACTACCAACATTCAACTTATCAACCCACAAAAAGAAAGAAAACTTATCAGCTTATAAATTATAATATAACTATATAAGTTGGGTCGACTCGTCAATGAGCAGGCTTATAAATTATAAGCCTACTTATCTACTTAAAGGTATAAAGCCTGAATCTACTTAAAGGTATAAAGCCTGAAGCCAAAACAAGGCTGAAATGACTAAACTGACCTTCAACTTTATACAATTCTACCCTTGCCACTGTTCAGTATATTACGTCAAATGCCATAAACTTTATATGTTTTTAAGGTATAAATACCAACTTCGTATGTATTACAAACACTCTGCATACGTTTTACTAATGTTAACCATTTTTTATTAATGTTGTGCTATATTATTTTATTTTATTGTGAAAGCACTGTGACATCTTTCACACCCACGTGCATGATTTGATGTTTTGCAACCTTACTTTCATTATTTTCCCACTTTTGCCTTCATTTGGTGCACTTTATTTGGTTTTCAAATTTTCAAGCAGATCCAGTGTTTTGTCCTCCATTGTCACTTGAGCCACTATATCTTCTTACAATCTTTTCGACATCGGAACCTTACCAGGCTGTTATAATCGCTTGAAGAGCCATTACTTTGGGTAATGGAAAGCTTTGAAAGCAACCGTACCAGTGGTTAGTTTTTTCACAATATACTGAAGCTTAATTTGTTTCAAATATTTCTACCTTTTTGCTCCTACTTTTCTTCTCTCAGGTGGTCGGAAGGCTCTCTCGGAAATATCACTTAACTCTATTGAAAGACAACGTATACCTTTAAGTCAACATCCATTTGTCGTTAGTCGTTTACAGGAGCAGAAATTGTATAATGAAAACAAAGAGGTTAGCTTACTAGATAATTTAATGAATTGTTATTTATAACAACAATTACTGCTACTGTAATAAAGCAATGGTTTTCGCATATATTTTCCCCTAGAATGATTATGAGCAGGGAATCTTTGAAACTGGCCTGAACAAAAGGAAAGGCCATTATTGGTGGGAGAATTCAGGTTGGACACCATCGACCGTAACTCCTGTTCATTACAATGTTACAGTAAGTTAATTAACAATTTTTGAGTGTGTAATAAGTTGAATTATCTTCAATGACACATACTTTGTAACTTTTTTTCCGAAAACAGAGTGAAAATTAAAGTGGGAAAATGAATGATGTGCAAACCCATAAGAAAAAGAAGCCTTTTTTAGTTAACAACAACTTAAGGAGTACATTGTCGCCATTACTTACTCCTTCCCACATAACTGTAACTGGTGTGTATTATTACACTGAAAGTCGTGTCCTGTTAATATAGATTATTATTTATTATCTATTATCTTCAGGCCATTCCTCACAAAATTCCGAGGTCCCCAATTCCTGGGGAGCGCAGAAGAAATTTACAAAAAAATTTGATTATGTAGATGCGAGTTTGAATATGACACTGTTTAGCACTGAATTGTCATCCCATGATAGTTTCAGCGACTATGACTACTCACAAATAGGTGATAACATATTTGTAACTCGCTTTCAAATAATACTAATAATCTATCGAGCATTGTTTTAACCTGGTGTATTTTGCATAATTGATTTTATTGTAGAGGGAAGCAAGTGTAGTGATTTTGAATATACAGACGATGACTTCCTTGCAGATTATGGTAATGTTATTGCAATTTATAATTTCATTTTGAAGCAGGGGAATATATGAAGCTTACAATACTGAGAATTGGCATGCAGATGACTGTGAGTTTGATAATGCAGTTGACAGTGATAATGAATATTACAGTCATTGTAGAACAGGTTAAAGTGCCTGTCATATACCAATGTTTTAGTTTGTACAACATGTTTTATTAATTTTGCTACAACAAACCTGTTTCAAGTGCCTGTTAAACAACATTAAAATTCATGCAGCACCTAAAGAATACGTGAGTTTGGGACCACCATCAGTGAAATGTGAATATTGTGAAGCCTACATGTGGAAGGAGGAAAGGGTAAACAAAAATGTTACACGTGGCGTGGCTAAGTTTTCTATATGTTGTCGTAAGGGGCTAATAAAGCTACCGAAGGCCCCTCCCACTCCTTCTTTCCTTTGGAAGATATACAATGATCCCAAAAAAGGTCCTGCATTCCAAAAGTGTTCCCGGTTGTATAACAGTATGTTTTGTTTCACATCCACTGGTGGTACAGTCGACAACTCTATTAATAACGGTGGAGGGCCATACGTTTATCGGTTGAACGGACAAAATCATCACGTATTTGGATGTTTGATTCCTGATGATGATGATACTCCTAAATTTTGTCAACTTTATATATATGATACGGAGAATGAGGTTGCTAACAGAATGCGGTGGATTGATGTGAAAGAAGGTGATGAAATTAGTGAAGAAATAGTGGAGGGATTGATGCAGATGTTGGATGAGAAAAATGAGTTAGTTCAAAAATTTAGAATTGCACGTGATCGTTATAAGGAATCTGCTGTTGTGGAATTGAGAATAATTTTGAAGGTGTGCCGTTCTCAAACTGGTAGAGAAACTCATGTTGCCCCATCAGACGAAGTTGCTGCCATAATGGTGGGAGACTTGGAAGATCCCTGTGCTTCTCGGGATATCATAATTGACAGCAAGACCGAAGGCTTAGAACGTATAACAAACATTCATCCAAAATTGATGGCTCTGCAATATCCTATCCTTTTTCCCTGCGGCGAAGATGGTTATCACAAAGATATAAAATATAACAGAGAGGAAGATAATGAAGAGAAGAAGCGAGATTATTGTACAATGAAAGATTTTTACTCTTACAAATTTCAAGTGAGGCACAATGAAGGTACCCAAACTTTTAAATTTCACTATTTCTAGGGTTTGTTTTTATGATGAAAGTACTGTCCTACATTTTCTAATTAATTCTTCTATGATTTTGTAGGCATGACTCCTCGCTTAGCAGGTAGATTATATCAGCAATATGTTGTAGATGCATTCTCAATCATTGAGCAGTCACGTTTGTGGTGGTTTAAAACACATCAAACCACTTTGAGGAATGAATTGTACAGCCACATATGTGATTACTTGCAAGCGGGTGATGGTGATTCATCTAATATTGGTAAAAGTTTTATATTGCCTGCTGGGTTTGTTGGTTCTAAGCGCTACATGCAACAAAACTTTCAAGACGCGCTTGCAGTTTGCCGACATGTTGGTCACCCTGATTTATTTCTCACGATGACATGTAATTCAATGTGGGACGAAATCCAGCAAATGATGAAACTGATACCTGGGGGAACTCCTCAGAACAATCCAGATATTGTTGCTAGAGTTTTTCGATTAAAACTTAATCAATTATTGGATGATATAAAGAAGAAATCATACTTCGGGAAATGCATTGGAGGTAGCATTTTTTAAGTTCCCTGCATATGTAATTACGTAGTAATTTTCTAATATGATGCTCATGAGATATATCTCTTTCATGCAGTAATGTATGTCGTTGAATTTCAAAAACGTGGTCTGCCACACGTGCATATGCTTATATGGTTGGACGCTGCTTCGAAAATAAATTTAAAGTCCAACATTGACAAGTATGTGTCCGCTGAAATTCCCGATCCTGTCAAGGATCCTGTTGGTTATGTAGCAGTGAAAGCATTTATGATTCATGGGCCATGTGGTGTTGAAAATCCCAAATCTCCATGCATGAAAGATTATCAATGTATCCGCCACTTTCCTAAGAAGTAAGTATCTATTTTAATTAAAATCTGTTCATTTTTAATATATGGTTATGATGTTTAATCTATTATTATATTGCATACAGGTTTTGCCCCCGTACAATGTTTGATGAATCAGGTTTTCCTCTTTATATGCGTAGAAATACCGGACATACTGTCAATATAAAGAAAACTGATTTGGATAACCAGTGGGTGGTACCTTATAACCGACATACTGTCATGTGTAACCGCAAAGTTCCATATCCCGAAAAAAGGTTACAAATTAGTACATTCTGATAATGTTGATCACCGGATACTAATTAACAAACTGCAAATTATAGGTTCTTCATCTACGCCACTGCTTCTAAAGACACAGGAAATATTGACATTGAACTACATGATCGCGAAATTCGAACTCTACTGGGAAAGACCGTTGACGATATGCAAAAAGAGGTACCATCATTTTCTCTGAATACAAAATCTTTTAATGGAATATCAAAACTTCATTATATACATTCAGGAGAAAAATGACGAGGATTTCCCATTTCTATTGAAAACTATTGAGAACAACGATTACGCCTTCAAGTTGATGATCAAAAAACAGAACATCGACAAGGAGATACGATTGTACGAGGCAACAGACATTCTCAAAGGTTTCTTTGATGAAACAATTATGATGCATGAAGACACAGCTACAGAGGAAGACCTCCAGCAGACACCAATTCCTCAATCTGTTCCAGAGGTAAACCAAAAAAATAATGTTATACTTTAAAATTATATCTCATCACCTTAACTCAAATTAATGCATCTTATTACAGAGTTCAAACTCAACCTATCATTTGGATGGAATGTCTCTGCTCAATTTCCAAACCCCAGAAATTTCCAAGAAACAAGGCAAGGAGAAGATGGACAGCAACTAAGAGAAAAAGGCCCCGAAAATTTAACTCTTTTGTTTTGCAAGGAACGATGAAACGTTTATGTATGAACTGTATTCAGCATGTAACAATTTTATCTGCAACGATATTGCAGATTATTTAGTAACTTTATAGGGATGATTTGAATCAATTTGCAGTGTTTGCTTTTCAATGATAACTATTACCAAACTAAATGGTACCATATCTATTTTCTGTTTCAAAAAAATATTTTTAATACTAATGCCCAGCGGAGCGGGCAATATTGCCAGTTACAGTATATTATCAGTTTGCCACTGCTTTATTGTATTATAACTGTATATACGTATAAATACTAAATACATGTATAATGCTACTTCTTCATTTGATTACAGCCCCACATTTAAAATATTTTCACTGTATTTTGCTGCTGTTGATGTTAAGCTTCTTTGAGAAGCTATTATATTTTTCCAAATACAGAGATTTCACTTTCAGTTTGAATTCAAAATTTACAATCACCTCTCTCTCTCTCTCTCTCTCTCTCTCTCTCTCTCTCTCTCTCTCTCTCTC
>PHNY01090293.1:576-14010 GCA_003724115.2 Anethum foeniculum
ATTAAGAAAATTAGAAATTATGGAAAAATATTGGGAAAATTCGTTGTTGACTTTTCTTCAGTAATTTAGGACCGCTCCAGATCTAATTTGACACTTGAACCACTTTAGAATTGTAGGAAATTCCGTTATCTTCGCGTGAGCTGTTAAATCGTCTCATTCTGACTTCTAGAATTCAAGATATGGCCAAAACAATAACGTATGCGGGTGCAGTCAAACAAATCCGAATTTTTTTTAAATAAATCTTCAAATTAAGCTTTTATTCTCCAATTTTTTCAATTTTAGATTTATCTTTCTTCCTACAATAAAACAATAGAATTTATGGCATGAAGATATTAATTGACTTTTTATATTTGACATATTGACATGATTATGTGTTGATTTGTTTTTTTTAATATTTAAGAAACAAATGTTGACATAATTATGAGTTGGCTATATTTGACTTGTAAAGAATATCTAGAAAAATATTATATAAAAGTTGTCAGAAGATTTTTTTTTTATTTTCAATATGTGTTGATTTGTTTTTTTTAATATTGAAGAAACAAATGTTGACATAATTATGAGTTGGCTATATTTGAATTGTAAAGTATATCTAGGAAAATATTGTATAAAAGTTATCAGAAGATTTTTTTTTTATTTTCAAGGAAACTATTGTTGGCATAATTATGAGTTGACTTATTAGAATTTACCTGAACGAAGAATATAAGGTAATTATAATTTTTGATACTTATTAATTCAAAAAATTAAAAAAATTTGAAAAAAGAACGGGACGATTGAGAGGCGCCACATAAACGCCCCCGTCTTCTCCTTTATATAAGTATATTGACTTGAGCTTGAATAAATAGTTTTGACTAATTGTATTTAAATTTGAAGTTATAAAATTTTGAGGTTTTAAATACGATTTTTTAATTATTTTTCCAAATTATGTTCTTTAAAATTTTTTATTTTAAAGAAAAAAAACTTTCAAATTCTTTTGTAAAATACGAATTTGCAACCAAAAGCAACCAACAATAATTTTAGTCATCTTTCAAAAAATGTAAAAAAAGGTTGCATATGTTACTTTTGGTTGCAAACCATATTCTTGTAAATTTTTTAAGAAAATAATAAAATCGTAATAACTTAAACAAGTAGAGTAGTATTTTAGATAATTTCTATAAAATTTATTCTTTTATTAAAATATTAATTTTAAATTTCCAGTTAAAGCACAAGTGGGTGTCAAAAAATCAAAAATTATAAACATAAAGAGTATTCATAAAGTAGATAAAACCAATGAATTACAAGATTTCTACTTAAAATTAATGTGATTTAAGGGGTGGAAAAAAGTATAATTATAATTATAAAACTCATAAAATTGTTTGATAATATTTTTATATATACATATTTTGAGGTCTAATATAAAAAATAATATTTTTAATTAGATTTGATACATAAATTCATAGCTATTTTAATTCCTTGAAACTAGCTAGGTTTTAAACCATAAAATATTTTTAAATTTTATCAAATAACTATTAATTGTTCTTTTAGCAAGAAACAATAATGTAAATCGGGAATCAGAGTTAATTGGTATAGGCACACCGTCTATGAATTAATCGAATTAATTAATTTGGTTAGAATTAATTTAATAATAATTTTTTATATAACTATTTTATATACATTTCTTTTATTATTTTATTATACATATAATTATTATATATTTATGTACATATATCTAATAGTATTGTATAACTAGAATAAATAAAATTTTCTAAGATATATTTTTTGAATTATTGATTAATTTGAGAGTAAAAATTAAAAAAAATTGTGATTTAGCCATCTAAAACATTAATTATTTATCAATTAGACCGATTTTTAATCGATTAATTTGATTTTCACTAAGTATTTGCCGATAATTAAAAAGACGATTTCGACCCAATTTTCGTAAGGTCAAGTCAATTAATTATGGTCTAGCAATTAATAGTGGATTAATTCTAACTAATAGGTGACTTTCAGAACAAACATAAGAAGAGGCCATAAAAAGTTATTTCTATTTGCTATTTACCAACATTCAACTAAGAAACTATAAGGGGTCGAATACAATTGCATTCTTTTTGTTATAGTGAAAGTGTTTTTGAGATTTTACAAGATAAGAATCGAAAATTGTAAACTTTAAAACACAACATATATAAAAATTTAAGCTAATTTGTTTGGCTACTTCATATATATATTGAAGAAATTATTTGTTGTGTATAATATAATTGTAAGTTTTTATAGTGTAGTATTTGTAGTTTTTGCAAGAGAATAAAATCTTAGAAATTATAAACTAAACAATTCACTTGTATCTCTTAGAAAAATTGCAATGCTACAATTTCTTTATATATCATCATGTTTACAAATTTACTAACTACAAAATTGAAAATAATCTAGGTCCAAAAAGATACTTCAGCATTCTTGTTTTCATGTGACTTTTTCAAATTAGATAGTAGAGAGCATGCTTTGTATAATCTTTCAATTTGCTTGTTAGAAATCAAATATTTTTCTTCTTCGAGAAATCTCAAGTCAAAGATTTTTGTCTTGGTTTTAAAATTCATCTGAGATTTCATGTGATGTGTCACGAAAGTCACTGTTAAAAGCTTAGATGAAGTATCTTTAGCATTTGATGTATTGCACTTAGCAGTTAATAGAACTTATTCTACATTTGTTGATTCTTTAAACATAGTGATTTCACACATTTAAACATAGTCACTTCACTCATGTAAAATGTAAAATTATAAGGTTTAGAATATTTAGAATTTACCAACCTATTTTACATTCCATTCTCAACATGTTTTATTAATTGATCAACTATATTATCAACTGCAAGTACAGATATCAAATACTTGTTATAAAAATCTTATGCTTAAATTTCAGAGTTTCTATAAAGTGCTTGACCCGATACATTATTACTTGTACATAAATATGCTAAATATTGAGTTATTATCAAAATACATAATTCTCACACTAATACACACAATAGTACTAAACAAATCATAAACTTATGTTTAAAAAGTTAGCTAAAAAAATTTATAATATTGCTTAAACAAATAATATTTTTCTTAGACAATTTGAATTAAAAAAAAAGTTTATACTTCCGTGAACAACTCTCATAAAGATGTTCCGTGATTAAATAATTTTTTTTTTTAGTATAGGTTACAAGCTAATAGTAATATTTAAAATATATTTTAGTAAAGATTTATAAGTTGATAGTAATATTTATTTTGTGATAAGTGTTAGTTATAGAATTAGACTAAACCCATATTATTTGAATTATATTCTATCACCTTCATATAAAATGTTTAGATTTTTATAACGTGGTCCAATGACACATAATAAATATTAATTTACATGAGTTATTATTATTTTAATGGGTCATTTTTATTAGTTTTCTAATTATAAATATAAATGAACTCGCGCATAACAATTTCACCATAAAAATTCATAAATAAAATCTTTAAATTCATAAAAATTAGTAGAAATACCATAAATAAATACAAAATCTTGAAACTGTCAGATTACCAAATATAAAGAATTTTAGGAAAATTCTATGTGAAGCAGCAGTAGTAAACAAACCACATACAAGTTCTATCCTGTAAACTTAAAACATACTACTACTAGAAATTTATATCTCCCACCTCCTCATTTCTATAACTCCTCTTTGCTCTTTCTTAACTCATACATTTATTCATTCTCTTCTCTTCTCTCTCATCATTTTATTTCTCCTGAATCATGTTCAACAATTATTAGTAATAACGGTACCCTTCTTTTTCTTCTTTTTCTTTAATTTATGTTATGATAGTGTCAGTATGTGTGTGTTTCAGTTCATGTAAGTATATGTTCTTTACTTATCTGCACATATATATTGAACTTAACTGGAAACCAAGTATGTTAGTATATGGATCAGTTCATGTCAGTATGTTTGTGTTTCAAGATTCTGTTGCATGGTTGCTCAGACTTTGATTATATAATGGAAATTTACTGAACCCAATTTTATTTGCTGTTGCGTGTCAATGTTTCTTTTGATTTTCTTGAAGTTTTAACTATTTTATAAAATTTGTTGAAGAAAGAGAGTGGTTTATGTTCAAAGTATTAATTTTTCTGTTGAACTAGAATCTTTGTTAGGCCTACTGTTTATGTTTTTTCTGTTTTGTTTCTAAGCTAAATTTACACATCTGTTCAACATATTTGACAAATTTTAGGATGACTGTGCTGAAATATTTCTTTCATGTATGGTAGGTAAATTAATTTTGAGGTATGGAGAAAGACAAAGAAGATGCATTCTCACCTACTGGAGTACTAGAGGACTACTTGAACAGTTTAGAATCCGATAGTGTCTCAACTAAAGAAAGTACTTCAGATTTTGAAGACCAGCACTTCTCAAAACCCCCTTCTAGATGGGCTGGTTTTGTGAAATTGTTTAAAACCAAGTCAAGAAGACATTTAGGCACACTGCATCCTCTTAATCTTTCTAAAAGATTTAGCAGCAGTATGAGAGAAATAGCGAGTCCTCATGCGGATTCGGGTTTAAATTATTTTAAGCCTCATTGGAAGAATTTCACCCTCTCGCAACTCCAATCTGCTACCAATAATTTTTCTCATGGTAAGTAATTTTATGCCACTCTAGATAGCAATAGTGCATAGATTAGTCAATTGTTTTTACTTGACTTGATTTGTCGGGCTACAGAAAATCTTATCGGAAAGGGAGGTTATGCTGAAGTTTATAAAGGATGCTTGCGAAATGGCCAGCTAATTGCAGTTAAGAAACTGATGAAAGGGTCATCTGAAGAGAGGATAGGGGACTTCTTAGCAGAGCTTGGAATTATGGCTCATGTCAACCATCCTAATACTGCCAAGTTAATTGGTTATGGGGTTGAGGGAGGTGTGTACCTTGTTCTAGAGCTTTCTGCTCATGGTAGTTTGGCGTCGCTGCTTCATGGTTAGTGATTTATAATCTCAAGCTCTTTAAGGTTATATATTCTTTTGAATATTACAAAGTGGGCTTTTGTGTCCTGAATTCAAATTGAATAATGTTGTTTATCACTGACAGGTTCAAACACAAGATTGGAATGGAGAATCAGATATAAGATTGCTGTGGGAACAGCTGAAGGGCTCGTATATCTTCATGAAGGTGGTCAAAGAAGAATCATCCACAGAGATATCAAGGCTGCAAATATATTACTTACAAAGGACTTTGAGCCTCAGGTAAGTCGTTGATCAAAGTAATATATTTATCAAGTTTAAATTGAGACTACGGGTAATTGAACTTCAAACTTCATATTCTGTGATGTACTTTCTATGCATCGGTAAGAACTACCCAAATTTAGCTTCGTAATTGACTTGAGATTTTTCATCATACATAAACTGTATTGTATCCAGATTTGTGACTTTGGACTTGCAAAATGGCTCCCGGAGCACTGGACTCACCATACTGTGTCATCATTTGAAGGCACATTTGGGTTCGGCGATTTGTGTCTTGTTTTATCTAATTTTAGTTGTACTTCAGTAGACTTAGTTTTATCAATTATATTTATCTCTGGTTTATATGATTTTGGCAGCTATCTTGCTCCAGAGTTCTTGATGCATGGCATAGTAGATGAAAAAACTGATGTGTTCGCCTTTGGAGTACTGCTATTGGAACTTATTAGTGGGCGTCGTGCTCTGGATTACTCACAGCAGAGCCTTGTAATGTGGGTATGTCATGATTTACTCTGAATATAACCTCTCAGAAATTCTCTTACTAATAGATACTTGTAGAAAGTTATTTTATGTCTCTGAGATTGAATCTGTCCATGATAGGCAAAGCCTTTGCTCAAGAAAAATAACATAAGAGAGCTTGTTGATCCTTCACTCCTTGATGAATACAACTCCCTACAGATGAACCTCATGGTTTTATCTGCTTTTCTCTGTGTGCAACAGTCATCTATCAGGCGTCCTCGAATGAATCAGGCATGTAATAATAACTCTAAAATCAAATCAACCTTAACAGGATACAGAGTATATGTCAATAAAAATTGACAAGAAAAAGATTAAGTATCTAATACCAACCTTAACAGGATACATATGTATTTAATTTAATCCTCAAAATTTCATTTAAATGAAATATTATTTTGTCTTGTAGGTCTTACAAATTTTAAAAGGTGATCACAGCAGCTTGGAAATGGTGAAAAGATGTAGAAAATCAACAGTTTGGAGGAGGTATTACGAAGAGCTATTCGATGCAGAGGATCATCACTTAAACCGAGTTGAGGACTCGGATGTTCTTAATGGGCAGAAACAGACGCCTCTCGAAAAATGGATAGTTTGAACTTCCATGTTTCAATTGGTTTCCATTAAAAATATAGTCTTAGTCCACCTGGCATATATATACATATATAGTTTTAGTCCCCTGCCGGAAGTCTAAATTAGTAGACTCTGTTTACGCATCCGGCAGATTATGCTAGTCGCAAGAGGTAATAGAATTAAAGATCGAGTTGGAAAGTTAAATAATAATTTATGTTCAGTTTTTAAGAGGTCTAATGTTAATCTTCAAGATGTAAATATTCCGCTGATAGATCAAATTCTGTTTTTAGTAAAGAATACACACCATCAGCCACTCAATGATAACCATCCTGATTTTCTCCCATCTAAAACATTTGGAACATGCCTAGCATTACAGCAATGTTCATTTCTCTTTTCGAGTTTGAAGGCTCGTTACTCGTTTATTTATAGTTCCAAAGATACATTTGTAAATGTGTATGAACATATTGGTGACTCCCCTAGCATTTAACATTACATTAGTATGAGTGTATGACACACACACACACAATGTTCCTGATAAAAAATGACAGACTCCTTCAGAAAAATGAATCTTGAAGTCAATTTATCAAAAGAAGTTCAGGCCCAGCAGCCCAAGTGATATGATCATGATATGTTTGAGGTGGCAGTACCAATACCAAAGTCCTGCTGAGTTGCAAAACATGTACCAATACCAGACAACACTTTGAAACTCCAACAGGCATTTTACTCTCTCCAACATCTCAGAAACAAAGGGGACCAAACGACATATATTTTGTCATTTTCTTTATGGTTTTTAAACTTTTTACTTAACGGTCAAATATTTCACTACTTTTGGGACAGATAATGTACAAGGAAGCCCTTCAGCAACTTTGCTTTGTAAAGAAGGGCTTGCACTTTTACTTTTTATACTATCATTCAAGAAATAGAATACAAACCAAATTTAAAAAAAAATCCCTTATATCACATCACTCATCAGTCATAAAAACAATAAATTTTGGAGAAAGTCGAAAATTGTGAAAAATTATAAATCTGTTCGAAATTTTTGAGAGGCTACAGAAGGCAAAAAAACAAAACAGGACAATAGCTAACTGCAAAAATAATGCACCAAGTAAGAAGTAGGTGCACAAAGTCCAATCTAGTTCACACTGTGTGACGCCTATGAATGTTTCTAGCAGGCAATTCTTGACTTGCAAAGTTGCAGCAACGGTAACATATTCAGATTTTCAAGATGGTAAATGTACAGGGATCTGCCAAAACAGAATCCAGGACAACTGGATTCAAATCAAAGTTATAGCCAGTAAATTATTATTTACTCTTCAAGAAATTACATGCAAGTTTACTTTGATAATGCTTAAAACTCGGTTAAGTTTTGTAGAGTGTTTTCACCAAACTTCTGGTTTTAGATTCCGCATCAGACTTCATTCCGATTTGATAGAGACTGTGTGTGTAAAGAACTCGAGCGGTGATTATTTAAAAGAAAACTGCGATGTAACTAGCTGAAACTAGCGGCGAGTATCAATAATTTTACTCAACTCCATGTTGCGAAAAAAGCCTAAAACTAGCCTTTTATCCCACCTGATCAGAAAAGAATAATTATGAAAAATATCAAAAATGATTCATAAGTTTCTCCTAATAGAAGATGAAACCTAAGTAGATATCATTCTGAATCTCCAACATGCATATTACTAAAATCAGACACCATCTTGCATCTCCAACATGCATATTGTCAAAGGCAGACATGAACCGGAATCTCCAACATTTTAAAAACTTACAGGGAACATCAGAGAGCGGTCCACAAACATTCTTTATGATGTATGTTTTTTAACTTTTATTAAAGGATTCAATAAATTTGATTCTTAAACACACTTGCAAAGTCTGCATATATCTAGTCGAGTTTCAATCATATCCTGGTCCCCAACAACATGCGCTGTAAGCTGCTCTTTATTTCCAACTGTATAGACTATAACATCGAAATAGATCAATTTCCTGGGTTGTTTACGGGTAGATGACTGGCCTTTTTCTAAACGATTCGAGCACTTCGACAAATCGACCGGCTGTAATTTACTCCCTCCAGGTGAAATATATAAGAGCTACAATTGTTAGATTCAGTAAGTAAGGAAGTTAATGAATAAACAAGCAACAGGGAGAACCCTCTTATGAAGAAACACAACAGTTACTATTATTAGTTGAATCTGTTGTTGGATAGACTGACATAACATCTTTCTTTTATTTTTTTTCTGTTGTTGAATGAAGGACATAGGAGGGGCATGTACTACCTATTGTGAAAAACCTTTTGTTTATACTTCTCAACTTAATAACTACGCATACAAAGTTATAGATTTTATGAGAATCAGTGTAATGTCTGTGATCTAATCATATAAAAAGTACACTGGTTCAATTTTTATTCAATATCAACATAGTTTGTTTTACCTAATTACAGAGAAGGTACACTATCAATCAAAACTTATCAAATTCGAATTTTACGAAGTATCTGCATCTCTTTCATGAGTAGTTCGGCCACCCTCGTAAACTTTGCAGATTGTCCACTCTGTATTTATCTGTATTTGGAAAAAAGAAGAAGAAGATGTATTAACCATTTGAGCAATTTAACACAAAGTAAGCATTCAATTCTTGTATTCACAATACGAGTATAACTTAAATCTCAAGATTTAGAAGTACCTTGATATATGGATTGTCTACAAGCTTATATTCCACCATAAGCCATGAGGTCTTGAGTGCCTTGACGTTGTAATAAACTAGACGCGTCTCGACTCCAATTGGAACTCCGTTGGCACCTTTGATTTCTGTGCCCTTCTGAGAGGCCTTCCAGTGACCTAGTTGATTTCCTTGATCGTCGACAACACTTCTGCTGAATTTTTTTCCATTTATATGTTTTCTTGTTACTGGAGTATAGAAATACATATACTCATCCCTGTGAATAATTGCAGAACCTGCATGCATGTTTATAGTTTATTAACCACAAAAATTATCGGTATCAAAAACATAGAACATAAGATTAAAACATTCTGCAAGAAATCTTTGCATTAACACAAGAATTTCGTTACGAAACAGCGTAAATACATAGTAGTTACAGAGCAGGTACGCACCTTTTAGTTGATCAGGAGTAACGTTGCGATAAAGATCAACATGCTCATTGATAATGCCTGGATAATATGATAATCCAACAACCCAGGGTTGAAGATAATGAACTATTACTTCCAAAGCAGTAGGCAGAAAGTGAAATCCAGGATTTATTTTGTAAACACATGAGCTCTGCCCTAATTCTTGTTCCATTGTAAACTAAACCTCGTATAATTTCTGCAACTAAAGAGAAACAAAGAATCAGAGTAAGATGAATAAAATTTAGATTATGAAATTATTATTTTATATATAGTAAAAGGTTCATCTACTATTATGGCTAGGATTTACAATCAGACGAAAACAATTTGTTTTCCTAAAAAATCTCGTTAAATGGATAAGACTGTTCTATAATTTCTTTTCCTACATTATCTAGTTTTTCTAGTGCAATTCGGAAAGGAAATCAAATAAAAAAAAAACGATGAGGTTATATGTTTATTATTACTTTATGCAAGTATGTTCACGTATTTGCATCCTATTAGTCTTTTATAAGATCTAACAGCAGCATGAGAGAAGTAGCACGCGTATTTTAATTTGAATTATTTAAGTATCCTTGGAAGGATTTCACCCGATCGCCACTCCAATGAAATGGAGGTTATGCTGAAGCTTATAAAGGATGCTCGCGTAACGACCAGCTTGTTGCAGTTAAGAAACTAATGAAAGGGTCGCCCGAGGAGAGCATAGGGGACTTCCTAGCAGAGCCAATACCGCCAAGTTGATTGGTTATATGGGGTTGAGGGACGCATGTACCCTGTTCTAGAATTTTATGCTCATGGTAGTTTGGCGCCCTGCTTCATGGTTAGTATTTTTTTATCTCAAGTCTTTTAAATTTTGCAAACGGCCTCTTTATGTCCTGAATTCTAACATGATTTCCGTTGTTTCATCATTCACAGCTTCTAATACAAAAGACTGGAATGTGATGATAGAAATAAGGTTGCTATGGAAGTGAAGGCCTTGTATATCTTCATGTAGGTGATCAAAGAAGAATCATTCACAGAGATATTAAGGCTGCAAATATATTACCTGCAAAGGACATCGAGCCTCAAGTACTATTTATATAATATAAATGATGTAGATTGATTTGTGTTTCAATCATTTACAATAGTAACTTCTTTCATCTTCCACGTTCAGAGTAATGCTGTTGTACTTGTCATTGTTTTCTCCGAATTGCACAGCAGATGAATCCCGAAAATATCTGCAATTGCTATTAATTCAATCTGATTGTCACCATCACTGATCGGGAAAATTGGTTTTGGTACTATTATAACCAATGCTTCCTGGCGTCTGTAAGCAACACTCTCGGTCCGAACAAAATTACTTGGAATGCTCCTAACAGAATAACTGGTTTTATAGTACAATTTTTCCCCCAAGTACCTAAACCAAAGAATCATCGCCAATAAACTGTACGATATGTTTGGCGGAAAATCTAGACAGGCTGTTGACCATAAATGCCTTCCGGGACTAATCCAATCTGGAACCTCTGAAATATACATTTTAATTTCATGCCCAAATCCAGAGTATATCTGTCGTAAAACACAGCAATAATATCATCACAACAATATATTATATAATTTACTATAATTTATTGACTAAGCAATTAGTTACCCATGGACATACTCGGATAAGTGCAAAGACGGTTGAAGTAAATGTGAGTTGTAACATGAAAATTTAACAGAGTGCAAGGTTTAACACCCTACTTTATAAAATGTAAGGGTTTAAGATCAACCAAACCTGAAAGAAATGCTTAGTAAAAGTGCAATTCTGGATAGAAGAGTTGCAACCTCCGAAATGAAGTTCTGTTATAGAAGTGAGTTCCTTCAAGCCTTGAATGTCTTTCAAACTACAGCAATTGGTAAGGTCCAATATCTCCAACTGTTTCAAAATGGATAGATTTGGCAATGTTAACATTGACGTACAACCTATTGCCCTTATTTGTTTTAGATTAGGAGGAAGTTCTGCAATTGACAACAGATGACGGCAATCTCTAATAAAAAGATCTTTGAGGTTTGAGAGCTGACTAATACCGGACGGTAGGCCAGTGATAGCACTACCAGATATATCCAAACTTTGCATTGAAAAAGCAATCTGGCTTATTTTAATATTAGGAAGCTTCCTTAACAGAGTAGTACTCCTTGCATGTAGGTTCCTTAACATTATAATATTCCACAGCTGATCCGGTAATATTTCTAATTTTTCACATCCAGAAATATCTAGAGTTTTTAGTGATGTCAGGCCCGAGATGGTGTCTGGAAGAGTTTCAAGGTTGTTGTTATGACTTAAGTCCAGCGTAACAAGTTTGCTAACATGACCAATCGAAACCGGTAGTTTGGAAACAATTATTCCATTTGCATCGAGTTCTTTTAGGGACTTGGCGTATCCCAGTTCTATAGGCAATGCTTCCAGACTTGTGCAATTCCTAATGCATAAAACTTTTAATGCTCTCAAGTTGCAAATGGTGTCCGGAAGACATTCAAGGTTCTTGTTGTGGCTCAGGTCCAGTTCAACAAGTTTAATAAGGCGCCCAATCGAAAGTGGCAACTTTGGAACAGTTAGTCCATTCGCATCTAGATCTTTCAGGCATTTAAGGTTTCCCAATTCTGTAGGCAATGCTTCCAGACTTGTACAATCCCTAATATACAGAACTTCCAATGCTTGCAAGTTACAAATGGAATCCGGAAGAGTTTGGAGGTTGTTGTTTCCACTTAAGTTCAGCTCAACAAGCTTGCTTAGACATCCAATTGAAACTGGTAATTTTGGAACAGCCAGTCCCTCCATGTGGAGCTCTTTTAGGGATTTAATGCTCCCCAATTCTACAGGAAGTGCTTCCAGACAACTGCAACCGTCAATCTTCAGAACTTCCAGTGCTTTCAAGTTGCAAATGGTGTCTGGAAGAGTTTCAAGGCTCGTGTTAGAGCGCAAGTCCAGCTTGACAAGGTTATGCAGATGTCCGATTGAATGTGGTAATTTCGAAACAGTTAGTCCATCTGCATCTAGCTGTTTTAGGGATTCAATGTTGCCCAAATCTGTATGTAATTCTTCCAGACTTTTGCAATTACTAATACTTAGAAATTCCAATGCTCTCAAGTTACAAATGGTGTCCGGGAGCAATTCCAGGTTCTTATTATAGCTCAAGTCCAGCTCAACAAGGTTACTAAGACGGCCTATTGAAACCGGTAATTCCAAAATAGGTAGTTCCCACGCCTTAAGCTCTTTTAGGGATTCAATGTTCCCTAATTCTAGAGGCAACGCTTGAAGACTTCTGCAAAAATTAATGTTTAGAACTTTTAACGCTCTCAAGTTGCATATGGTGTCTTGAAGACTTCTTAGGTTCACACATTGGGCCAAATTTAAGTAAACAAGATTCACCAAACTTCCGATTGATATATGGAGCTCCTTCAAACCTTTGCAGCCTTTAAAATTTAAAGTTTGTATACACGGTAATCTAGTGAAGTCTGGAGTTGCAATCAAATCTTTTGAGTATGATATGTCTATAGTCTTCAACTTGTCAAGGACCTGGGAATCCTTTTAAAAAGGCACAAAGAAAAATTTAATCAGATAATATTTTATCAATTGTCATTTTTGCAAGAAACATACTCTAGGTACCTACCCTGCCTTGCTCCCATATTGTTCTCAGTTTGCTATAAGGTAACTCAAGGATAACAAGTTTTTGCGGATAAAATTTAGAAGGCAAGCACTTCAAAGGACAAGAATCCCAATGGAGCAACCTCAAGTTTTCAAATGTCTGTTCAAAGCTTCCAGTGAGTCTTACATCTCTCAGGTAAAGAATTCTTAATTTAGTCATCCTTTTGAACGTTTCTGAAGCGAGTGATACTCTGTCAAGGGCATCTTGCTGGTTGTATAACTTGTTAGGGATGATTATAACTTCAATGGCTTCTGTTCCCTAACATACACATATAGAAAAATATGATGAGTGATGTTGGATCAATTAAAGTCATGTGAAACCATCAAATAGGGTATGCATATATATATATATGCATATATATATATATA
>PHNY01090347.1:1485-17214 GCA_003724115.2 Anethum foeniculum
ATATTGTATTAATCATTTTCCACATAAATTAAAAAAGTTGCATTTAATTACTTTTAAAATTATAACCATATTTATGTTCAGAAAACAATCGAATTGTAAAAAAAAAAACTGTAACATATGTTAAATAAGCCAATGAATTGCATTTTATTAACAGGGCGGTTCATTCTCAAAATAGAAAAACAGGGCAACTTTTTAATATAAAATATGTAAGAATTAAAAAGTAGAAAACAGCATTATAAAAACTTAAAAGGATAACAGGGGTGTGCACTTCAATTTGAATACTTGAATATTCAACTGTAAACAATGGCTCGCCTCGGCTCGTCCGGCCCGGCACGGTACTGCAGCTCGCCACGTGGCGCTTTCTGGTTGGACTTGCACAGCTCGTCAAACTCGCCAGCCGTTCGCGAGTTCGGTTTTGCTGAACCGGCCCGAGCCCGGCAAGGCTCGCCAGTCCCCGCGTGCCGTCTGCGAGTTCAATATCAGCAACCCGGCCCTTGTCCGACTCGCCCCGGCACGGCACAGACCGCCCGTGTGGCCAGCACTACCTGTGATCAATACTTCCGCATTTGCATGGGCTTGCTTTGACGATATGATGACAAGAAAAAGTTTATTCAAACTTACTACTAAAAGCAATGAATACGGAGTTCCTTTTCTTTGTTGGCCTTACTTTGCAGATCAGTACCTCAACGAGAGCTACATTTGTGATGTTTGGAAGATTGGATTGCGGTTTGAGAAGGTTGAAAGTGGTATCATCAGGCAAGGGGAAATTAAGAAAAAAGTCCATCAGCTCCTTGGTGATAAGCATTATAAAGCAGCGGCTATGGATTTCAAAGAAAAGATTGCAAATAGTGTCCAAAGTGGTTGCTCTTACAAGAACCTGAACAATGTTATTGATTGGATTAGAGATTAGTGAGCCTTGACCCTGGTTTTTTTTAAAAAAAAAAAAAAAATCGAACTTGCATTAACTTTCATCCACAATCAGATTACAAATAAACTCCGGAGCAAACTCATACCACTTAATTGGACCTGACATAGAATAAGTAGTTTGAGCTAACTGATGTGCTAATTTATTCGCAGATCTCCTAATAAAAACAACTGACACTTCCTCGAAGTGTTTAAGAATCTCTATACAATCTTCCACAATGGCATGAAATAATGACTTTCCCCTACCATTATGAACCGCATCAACAAGGACCTTAGAATCCGTCTCAAAGATTCACCTAGTTGTTCGCCATTGACTAACCCATAGCAAAGCCTGTCGAAAACTTCGTGCTTCCCCTTTCCTAGGTTGTCCTCCTCCTGGAAGTCGACATGCTCGCTCCCTCATAAAACCACCCTCCTTATCACGAACTACACATCCTGCACCAGTGAAATCATTACCAACTCGACACTGGTTTAGTCTGTAAAAGAAGTACTAGTATCATGCATTATGAATTTCTTTTAGTCTTTATCTAAAATGGAGCTAACACTTTGAATTCTGAGTAGGATGGGGCAAAAATGTGATAATATGAGACTATGAGTAAAGATTCGAACTCATGATCTTGAAGTATTTCATTTTTTTTGTTATGTATTTCTCAATCAGCAAAATTTATTTTGTACTTTTTAAATAAAAAAACTATTTAAAAGTTAAAAAATAATATAAGAAAAAAAAAATCTTATTATACGGCCAAAAATGGGAATAAAAACCAATGTTTATAAAAATCAAAACAAAAATAGTAATAGATTAAATGTCTAGATTATAAATTAGTATGACAATGTTGACATTTACAAAAAATAATTGTTAGTGTCGAAAAGATGTGGGAAATGGCAGTTTAATTTAGAAAATTGCCCGACAAAGACAGTAATTTCAATGTGACCTAAAAATCAGAATCAAATAATTGTAATAAAAGGTATTAGATGCTTATTCTTATTTATGTTAGACCGCGTCGAGATCGATTTATCCAAATAATCTCTTAATTTTCTCAAATAATCTTCATCTGCTCCACAAAAATTGAACAAAATTAGAAATGGTTAATACTGAACTATCCGAAAAGAAATTAATTTAATTTTAATCTGATTTATAAAAAAATTGGATTGATTTAATTGGAAGGGCCCTATTATATTTCAAAAGAGGCTAAAGAAAACAGAGAACTGGGCCTATTCTATTGTTTTGAAAGCATCCTAGGCTTATATGGCATGGACTTGTTTGATTACTACTTTGAATGAGTTCTTGCAACTCCAGATGGGCGGGCCCGGTAACCCCACCCTTATGTCTGCTACAATCTTAATTCAGTTAAAAAATAGAGCATTTAAATTAATTTTTTTATGTTATATTTTAGTAGAAAATTTCCCAAAATCTAGTCGATCAATCTTAGAACAATGTTATTGAGGGTTTGTATTTCTTAAATAAAATGAACCCCATCATTATTTTAAGAATACCGGTGGTAACCCGTCCCATGCTTTGGCCTCGATTAAAATAGCAATATCAAGTAATATTAAGTTTTTAAAATTAATTGTGATAGATATTAGACATGATAAAAGTGTATAATATGTGTGGTTATAGAAGATCGAACACAACTATAAAAATCGAACACAATTATAATTATAGAAGTCACGTTATAAATAAATTTTATATAATTACGTGGTTATAAGAAATTGAACCAATACAAAATTAAGTAAAAATTAATTATATAAATATTTTATATAATTATGTAATTAGAAGTAATCAAACCCGAATTTAGAGTGAGACTAATTAAGACAAGACGAGTATGAATATAGGTTGATACTATTATGTTTGATTTAAAAGATATTTTCTTATTAATAAAGAGTACAGCAAATATTGTATTTAAAGATAGAGAATGTAATTAGAACATGGTTTGTGATATTTGGCTGCCGACCAACTGTTGCTTTGCTACTACTTCACAAGCACCTCTCACAACAACACAAGTCCCCTACTAATTGAGTGCGCCAATGCCCTTGACATTTTACACTCAAACTGCATTGTTATATATAGTATTCTCTACCTGTCTTCCAAGTTCCACCACTACCCATATGTTACTTTCACAAAGAATTCCAAGTAATTAATATGCACACACACTCACCTGTTGATTATTATTCCTCATCATTTCTCAAACCTTTTTACTTGTTCTGCAACCATCAAGACACATGAAGATGGTCCAACGTTCCAAAAATCAACATGAGGTACTTTTCTTGCTTCAGTCTATCTATCTATAAATTTATACTTATATACGGGGACATGAGCTCCTGTCAGATGATTGTTGCAACATTTATCCCGTGATCATAGGATATATATATGTCTACACGGCAACAATTATCTGTCCAGGATCCGGACCCTTACATGTGTGTTCGGACAACACACATGTATAACTATTACTACATTTTTTTAAAAGTTTTTTTTTTTGGAAGCTTGGAATGGTGGTGCGGAAATTGTTAAATATGAAAAAGAAACAAAGTGATTATAATGCGGATGAGGAAGATGATCTTAACAGTACTACTGATTCCGATACTGAAGGTTAAAATTCTACTTCATTACTAACTTAATACTATTTGTTTCTGACTTGACATTGCATCCATAGAGATCAGTTCATGTACCATGATCTTTTTTATCAGTTGTTAAGTGAACTGACTTTCCATAGCCATACTCAATCCTAAAAGCTAGCTCCAAGTTGAAGGGTGATGAATTTACCCAATATGTGATGTAAGATCACCCAAGAGTCTTCCTTCACTCATCTGGTCTAGACCCGAAACCCTCAGAATTTCGCCCTTTAGGCCTTGGCGTGTGACTCACACAGTGGGGCTCAACACATAACGAGAATCTAAGAAACTACATGGAGATAATCTTTGCTCTGATACCATTGTTAAGTGTTATTAGGCCTATCTCAATTCCATGTAGGGTGAGAAAATTAAACCGAACAACTTGATATTTATAGTGTTTTATAATTACCAAGGTGTGAGATTTCGAATTTCATTAACAGAAGACATAAGAAAGTGTTTGGGAAAAAATTTGACAAGTTTTTGATAAACACATAATTAATATTGTAAATAAGAAGTAAGTTAAGTATTGTTTGAAAATTAGTTGATGGTTAAGATTCTTTGAGTCCAAAAGAAATGAAACATCTTAAGTTTTTAAGCTAGTGGTTAACTTAACAAATTTCTTGTTATGATCATCAGCTGCAATTTTCATTCTCTTTACTCTTGACAGAACTTTCTGAATGCCCCAAACAATCCGGATTTGAGAATAACAGAGGTGGAGAGGTCACAATTGATCTGGTAATGCATGGCATTTCATTTATTTATTTCTTACTATGATTATTTTTTGGCATTATTGGAGATTCTTCTTCCCTATTAATTTGTCTTAAAAAATTTTACTTTGGCTTGTCTTTAATAAACTTGTTGGGCTATGGGGCTATATCATAAGAAGCGCGTATTAAGGTTTAAGATTTGAGTTCTTCATGCAGCGGTTCAGGAATTCGAAGAAACTCGAAAGTAGTTAATTTGCATATTACATAAAGCGATATTGGAACATTCAGTGAAACAAAAATAATTACGAATTGATTTGGTACTTAGTATTAGCATATTCTGCTGAATTAGTCGGTTTTGTTACTAAAATATTTGTCAGGAAATTCTTATTCAGTAGATCTACATATTCGACCCACATATGTGGTTTTAACTCAAGGTTATATGTTATGTGTTTCTGCTGTTTTAATTGTTCAAATCCTGTTGCATGAAGAATGTTGTTGTCCACATAATTCGAACTCATTTATTTTGGTTTTATTATTATCTTAAGCTCAAAGAGGCACTTCCTAGATTGAGAAGACGAAACTCTGAAACGTTCAGGGCACAGTATATAACACCAAAAGAAGTCAGGTATGCCTGATTATACCTAAACTAAATCAATGAATAATATATTTTTTTTGTTTGTTTGCAAAATCAATACAGTCATTTTTATTACTGTCTTAAACATTGGGGATTTATGAACTGATTCATCATCCTCTTTGATGTGTTTTATTAGAGTACATGCTTGTACATGGAATGTCGGAGGTGAACTTCCACCAGATGACCTAGATATTGAAGAATGGCTAGATATCAGCAAACCTGCTGATATATATGTTATTGGGCAAGTATCTGTTTTATTGGAAAACAACTAAAATTGTTGCTCAGTCTTCTATTTTTGCTGCAGCATAAATTTCTTTCACGGACTCCTAAAATGCTGATGCAAAACTGTACTGAGTGCTAATTTTTTTGTTATTCTACTGATTTAGAGCTATGTACACTTGATAAAAAATTAGCACACTCAAAAAAAAAAGATATACAGGAGTACCATCCCAAATTCATTGTTTGTTGCATTATGATATTTGGTATGCCTAAAAAGAGGTAGGTTAATTGCCTCATTCTTTTTCTGCAGTTTTCAGGAGATTATACCATTGAATGCTGGAAATATCTTCGGTGCTGAGGATAGTCGCCCCATTCAGAAATGGGAAAACATCATTCGTAGAACACTTAATAAAACTCAGCCTGTCAAAGCGAATTGCAAATGCTATAGTGATCCTCCTTCTCCATCAAAATTTAAGCCATCTAAAGATTTTCCGCATTTAGAAGATGAAGTCTTACTTGAAACTGATTGTTATGATGAGGAGATATATTCATTTAATGACAAATCAGATTTTAGTGAAGGCATTGATGAACTAACTACAGGGAAAGAGGTTATTTCTACTGTTGCTGCTTCCTTCCCTGCTTTTGGTGCCAATTTAGGTCTGCCACAAGATGAAAAGTTGTCAAGATACCTTTCTTCTACGAAAAAATTGGATAGATTAAATTGTCTCCAAATAGAAGACTCTGAAGGAGCTTCAGAACCATCTTTTCTAATGCGGAGTAATAGAATAAGAAGACCTCTCAGTAAGACAGAAGTGGTGGGCTTAAGCTGGGCTGAGCCACCTTTGGATCTTCTAGCTCAGTGTACTCTTGATAGGCCTCATTCTTTCAGGTCTTTCAAAGCTTCTAAATACTTTAGGGCATTTAATCCTTTCAAGTCATCTACAATAGATGATGCTAGACTGCATTCTGATGCAGCTTATATCTCAAAAGTTGACCTCAAATTGCTTGTGAACCAGAAGAGAAGATCCCGTTATGTAAGAATTTTAAGTAAGCAGATGGTTGGCCTTTTCATCACTGTATGGGCCCGCCGAAGTTTGCGAAGGGGTATTCAAAATGTGAATGTGTCTACTGTTGGAGTTGGTGCTATGGGTTACATAGGCAACAAGGTCTGTTCTGTTGTCCCTCCATCTTTTTATCTTTGTCGTAACTCTTCTTTTTATAATAGTTTGTTTTTGACATCTTTAACGGAAACAGCCTCTCTAGGAGTAGAGGTAACATCCATGTACATCTTACCCTCCTCCGACCTTGCTCTAAATAGTGAGATACATTGGACATGTTCTGGTTTGGTTAGTTTGTTTCTGATAGACTTTTAGGTTATCTCTCTATTTTAGTTTTATAACTTCTGATATATTGTCATATTTATGCTTTCTTTTATTATGACACTGTTTTTATCTCACAGGGATCAATATCAGTCAGCATGTCAATATACCAAAATCTTTTCTGTTTTATATGTACTCACCTTTCATCCGGTGAAAAAGAAGATGAAGCAATTAAAAGAAATTCTGATGTGCATGCAATACATCGTAGAACCCAATTTAGTTCCTTTTCAGGCATTTCACTTCTTAGAAGCATCTACGATCACGAGTGAGTTTAGATCTTTCTTTTATTTTCTTTCTGACTAACACAAATGCGGGGTCTGCAAAAGATTTACAAAATTCTATTCATGTTTGGAATTATTGATGAGACTAACCTATTGCTTGATCGTTGTATGTCTTGTTCCCTTTGAAAAATGGAAATTGCATATTTGCAGTTAGGGAATACCAATTTACGTATTGTTCTGTCTGTAGCAGATATAGGTATTCTCATCTACTGGATGCCATTTTAAGAACTGACACAACATTTTTCACTTGGCAGGAGAATAATTTGGCTAGGTGATCTCAATTACAGGATAAATTTGCCTTACGTTGAAACACAACAGCTTGTCTCCAGAAGGGATTGGTTTGAGCTGCTTGAGTATGACCAGGTAGGTAGATATCGCTCTTTAAATTTTTAATCCTACTCTGAATTGTCTGTTCAATAGGAATTTTACAACACTAGAACACTAGTCATTCGTTTTCACTTCCACAAATGGTTTTGTAGTGGACCATTCTGGTAAACTAACTATTTTATTCAAGTTTATTACCATTCTATAATTTACTGATAATCTGCCATTCTGTAATCTTGAATGTGGAATGCTCAGTTAATAGTGGACTCTAATGGACAGTGTTTTTTTTTCAGTTATAGATATTGTGGTTCAGAAATAGAATAAACTTTCATCTGCTTTACCTTGCATATATATTGTCTGAATCAAGAAGTTGCTTTTACTTTAAAAATTTATGGTTACATTAAGTTGGTTGAATGCTAAACCTCATTCCGTTCTTCGTAAATTAGTTACAGAAATTGTGAAGTTCCCTTGAATTAATTCTTCATTAATATGCTAAGCTAAAAGAAAAATACTTATCTTTTGTTAAGCTGGTAAAAGGTTAACATAATTGCATGTACATAACTCCATCACATAGTTTTTATAGGCTGATTTAGAAATTATACGACTTGTGTTTGACATGTCCAGGGGCTTGGAATTGTGTTTTTTTTCTACTTGTTGGTCATGTGTACTTGAGTGAGAGTTTTCAACGTAAGCTGTAAAGTAAGTAGGTAAAACCATTTATTTATCAATAATTTGGTGCCTGTAAGTAAGTGATAGGGGTGTCGATTTACTCAATTCTCGATTTTAAAATATATATGTTTTTTTTAATACTGGTATATATTGTGCAGATGCTTAATTTGTCATTATCTTCTAATGTGGCAGCTTGTTCAAGAATTCAGAAAAGGTAAAGTATTTGATGGATGGTCAGAAGGTACCGTAAACTTTCCACCAACTTATAAGTATGAGTTGAATTCAGAGAAGTATTATGGAGAAGATCCAAAATTTGGTAGGAGAACTCCAGCATGGTATGTAATATACAGAATTTGTTACCTCGCTTGTTATAGACGGACTCTTATTTATTTATCTTGTTACATTAGATAAAATGTCGGCTAGATAGTAGTCTGGTAGTCTCGATTTTTATTCAATATGCTCGTGGTTCCTATTTTTTTTTTTTTGTTTCTTATACTAGTTTTAGCCTACATCTTTGTCTAGCAACAATAGCAGTATAGCACTATTATTGTTTCTTTACATAATTGAAAGGAACCTCCTTAATTCTCTAAATCCATTTTTTGATTTTTTTTTCACCAAGTCCATTTTTGATTATCTCTGTATTGATCTTTCACTATTATTAACGTCTTCCTGATCTTGTAGCGTCTATTCAGCACTTCCTGAAGTCTGTAGTCTATGTTCGACATTTTTTAACTACTGAGAAACATGAAAGGAACATGAAAGAAAATTGCAAAATTTTATTCTGTGTTATTGAATATAGCTCAGGTGTAGTTAAGTTATGCCTCTACATCACCAAAGGAAATGGCAGAGGTGATAGTTACATATGATATGGATAATCATTTAAAGACTTCTCTTGTATTGGTGAAATACCTACACGTTTGTCATGATAAAATTATGCATTTAGTTAAAGATTGGGTGATTGGCTCAAAACCTGCAACTAGTTATATTGCTAAAATCCTGAAAATGATATTATTGTTGAGCAAGACTAAAGCATGGAAAGCACAAGGGGATCAAGCCTACTTAATGCTACATGTTGTAATTTCTGCTTTCTGCATGTACTTATATGTTTATGTTCTTTCTCATCTAGTTGCTTTATATAGGTCAAATTTTAAACACTCTGTATTGCATGTCATTTCTTTCAGGTGTGACCGCATTATGTCACATGGGAAGGGGATGAAGCTTATAAGCTACAGGAGGACTGATCTCAGACTCTCTGATCACCGACCAGTATCTGCGTCATATATGGTAGAGGTTGAGGTCTTCTCTCCAAAGAAGCTACAGAAAGCACTTCTATTTACTGATGCAGAAATTGAACGTGACGAGTTTGTTGCCAACATGGGACTTCATGGTGGAATGACCAAGTTAGGAAAAATACAGGTGATTACTTGACTAGTCTACTGGTTGTTTTAGGTTGCAAAAGTGTGTACTCTTTTTTGAAGTCAACAGATACTTTCACTTGTAAAGTTGGTATCTTTACAAATTCTAGCTCACAACGACTACTATACAGTTTTCTCAGAAATCATAACCATGGTTGTGGGTGCTACGTAAAGTAACACATATTGCTATTACTACCAGGCACCGTGCACATGATCATTGTCCTCGTGATTGCACCTTCAGCACCTGTATATCAGGCTTGGCAATGAACATTTGTATCATATTGATTTCAGATTAGTGTTACAGATAATGTACTAGACGCATTTATAGAATTCAAGTTTATCAATTAGGATGCTGCTATTATTCGAACTAATGATTAATGTAATTCTCTGAATCTGATGAATTTTGTTTCTGATGCAGGATGCGTCTGATCGGGGTCGCTAGATTTGGAACTGTATGATAATGTACAGACTGAAGATAAGGGGATCAAGTGACTCGTGTAGAATTTAAAGCTGTGGCAGTAAATCACATCGATCTTTTATAACTATATAAATTTGTCGTGCCCCAAGTTGCAGATTGCAGTTTTGTCTATTTTGAAGATCCTTAAATGGGATTGCAAAAGAAGTCAGCCTTCACAGTTTTTGCAGCTACATCGCCAGTCTACTTGGGTCAAGCTTATTGAAAAAGATCTGTGGTTGCTACATGCAGTTCCAAGTTTCAAATTTCAATGTCATATCAGTGCATATAGCTACGTGTCATGTCGCTTTACTAGTCTACTATGTCATGGTGATGACAGTGATGCTACATAGTCTGTCGGATATATGCTAAGATAGATGATATTCAACTGGTGCTGAACAAGAGAAGTGTGCTTTATTTCTATTCAATATTTGACTACAATGTGTTGGCCTCAATAAATATGAAGAAGAGAAGGAAGTGAGCTCATATATAGTTTCATTTGCAGTGAAATAAAGCTGTGCACCTCAATATGCTATGCTAATTCTCAGTCACAGTGACTTGGCTTCTTGTAAGCTGTATCTTTCTATCACAAATAACAATTAAAGATATCACCACAAGCATTTCTAAGCTAAAACTATCTGCAATTGTCCTTAAATTTCAATACATTTGATTTTTATTTTTTTTTGTCAAACAGATTGCAAGATATACTCGCTATTACACATTATACATAAGAGTTTTCTGTCTATAAATTTAGGTTCTTTTTTCTAATTACATTCTTGAATTTGAGCCAGGCAACATGGCCACAAAATGACACTACATGGAGGAACAATCAGCCAAGGATCATCTCGTAGCAAGATCGTTTATATTGTTATATTACACTGATATACATTATCACATGAAACATAACACACACTTCATGAAGTAAGATCTGCAGAACCATCTTCAACATCAGAAGGGACTGCTTTTGTAGCCAACGGCAGTAATTGTGGCTTTCTCAACCAGTACTGCTCAAACCTCTGCCTTGCATATTCCATGTAATCAAAATCTATATTATTCACATGCGCCTGTAATACCAAAACTTGAAGATTAAACAGTGTCCGAATTCTCTGCTCATCTATATGCTGTAGATGTTTTCATGTTCATAACAAAAGCTTAATGTAAAGATTCGTACCGAGATGATTCCCCATAAGCCCCAGAACAAATGATTTGCTAAAGTATACTTCTCTACATCATTGACAAGCCTCTTTACTTCAGTCTCACTTGGTTCATGACCTATACATATATTTGTAACTTTAGCAGTATGAAGATAATATTAGCTCGATAAGATCAAGAAAATCTGTGTTGCTGTGCATTTGTTTCTTTCAGCCACAATTCATGCAAGTTGACAAATAATTTGGTACCCAGTTAATGTCTATCCGCTGACAAGAATATACAGATCAGCAGAACAAATCAGAAGACATTCTGGGTCCAAGAGTTGAGAATGACCTGTGAGCTAACACTTATAAGGTCACTTGTCTAGCACAATTATGTACATGTGATTGCATTTATCCAAACAGTTTTGGACGCCAGTGAGCAAAAATTGTAGCACAGTGGAATAATATATTGTTAGTAAGCAACCAATTTAGATTGTTAGTAACCATGGAAAAATTTTAATTACTTTTCCTCAATTTGCTTACAAAAAGCTCACTGGACGGAGTTATGGTAATCACCTTATGCAAGTACTTCAGAAAAAAACCAGAAAAACAAAGATAAAATGGACTAACCAGTAGAACTCAGATATGAACATACGAATCTCTCACGCTCCTCCAGATCTGCCAGTATAAAATGAACAGAGAATGATGTAGAGCTGTATAATGCTTCTTGAAGTATTTAGCTGGGAAAGGATAGTTCCTAGAAATGATGTCATAAGTAACAGGTGGATTACCTGGGTAGATATTATAGTCCAAAATGTGCGGTGTCTCTGAGTGATAATTAGCTGCCATTTCACAGAAATGGTTTGCTAGGTCGTAGGCAACAGGATTGTAACTGGCATACTCATAATCCTGTTGAATAATAGATAAAATATCATGAAACTTAGCTGCACAGCATGAGCTTTCTCTTAAAGAAGAAATGTTCATCTCCACACTGAATAAGCAGAAATTGCAACATGCAAGTACAAAAAAAAGAGTGAAGAACTCAACCAAATTGCACATATAACTCATTTATCGTGATCAATTCTTAAGAGACAGTTTGACTGCACATATCGAGCACTTTGGCACTTTCATTTAACATTATGCAACTACAAGAATACACAGGACGGCTCAAATTACTGTGGAACATGGAATAGTGATGACAATTTTTCCATCCTATACTCAAATTAATTTTACATTATGCAACTACTAATATTCCTTTCTTGGTACCATGATGAAGTTCTATGTCATACCTAGGATACATGTAAAATTATAGTAGAAGTCAACATTTCAGTTCATTATATTACATATATTATCACAAGGCTCAAGATCGTACTCACAATTATAGTAATTGATCTCGTCTTTTCATCAATCATGATGTTTCCATACTGCAAGTCATTGTGACAAAACACAACATCCTGGGGGTTCTGTGACAAGTCCTTTTCTACTATGTCAATTTCATCCGCTAATGTTTCCAGGTGAAACTCTTTTGCACATTCATTAGAACACAAATTTCTGGCCTTAGTAAGCCAGTTTCTACAAAATACACAATATGTTCAGTATAACTTGTGTCACATAAGTATGCAAGTATCAGTAAGCAAACAAAACTATTTGTTGTGAGCTTGACAATACCTCATTCTGTCCCAGAGAATTATATTTTTTGAACCAGGCATCTTAAGAGTATGAAATTCCCGCAGTTTAGCTGCAATCAGAGCAGAGGTTTCAGGATCACGGAGATCACTAGCTGATAATGTCTGAAAATTGAAGAACTATACTATCAGTAACTTTTTAGTAATTGTATTCAGCCTAATAAGAGATAAGCCAGGAACCTCATGATCAATTCCTTTACAAGTATTCTTTGGTTTCAGTTACTTCCAGTCCTTAATAAATAAAATTTGATCTCTTATCATCTGTGCTAAATACAATAGTAATGTTCACAATTCAATGATCAGTTTACCTTTCACTGTTTATGCATTGGCCAAGCATTGCATTTGTCACCAACTTTACATTACAAAATCCTATCATATACATGCTTTAGAATATATAATTAGTAGAATGCTAAAGTATATACAAGAAAGAGAGAAAGAAAGTGCCATGGACCCTTGTAATATATCAATATCATAATCTAAAGCAGATAATCAATCCCTTAAATTTAATTAACAAAAGGAACTATCTTAAAAGGAAGCAAGAAACATATTAGACCTTTTCAGAAACATTAAACTAGTCTGTAGTTAGTAAACTATCACATTCCCTAACAGCACCATTCTAAGCTTGATCAAAGTTCTGTAGAACACTCGAATTTAAGATACCTTGGCATGAATGAACTCCTCCACTCTCCCTTCCGAAAACTGACCAAGAAGGCCAGGACCATGTCCATGCTTCGACATGCAATCAAAAGTCCGAATCTCCTCATCCCGGTCAAAGAAAACATCTACACCTTCACCATAAATCCTTAGCAAAACATTTCGCAAAACATCATCATCCGTCGTAGGCCAAGTAATTCGATAAACTTCATTAGTCATAGCACCACTCAAATGGATCACTTTCAACATGTTGAAATCAATCACATCTCCCCATTTCGCAGCCACTGAGGACAAAACCTTCTTCAATTCCTCTGGCAGGACACCTTCTGCCAACCCTTTTGTCTTAACTGCCATAGAATATTACCAACTAAAGATCCTTCAACTTAATCAAGAACCAACAAAATTTAAGGTCAGCACATAAAATATCTTCATACATAGATAAAAATATGCTAGTAAATTAAACAAGAACTACAAGAAACACTCAAGAACCAACTTAAAGGGTAGTTACAAGAAAATTATTAGACTATTCCAAGAAACAAAAGGAGGGTCCAACTTAAAATTTTCTATTAGCTCAAGAACACTACACAAATCATAAACAAACATAAAAATCTTGAAAAAATCACTAAAAAAAAAAAATCAAAACATGTAGGATACTTAAACATATGTATAGTTAATCATAAACCAACTTCAAAGAAGAAATCAAGAACTACAAAAATGGCTACAAGAACTTAAAAAAGTTAGTCAAGATTCAAGAACATACCTGTAAAATATATAGAAAAATAGAGTAGCAGAGCTTACAAGCTTACAAAAGTTGTGTATGTATATGTAGATACACTGATACAGAGGGCTAAGAATCTTTGTGTGATGGTTTGTGTTGGAATCATACAAGAATCAAGAAATATATAGAAAGTTTCTGTAATTAAAATATTTTAATTTGTAGTAATTATTTGTTTGGATTGGTAAGGTGACGCAGAGATGGAGCGCGTGACTGATAAACAGCCAATGGGAAGAAAGCATGTGGACATGTAGTTGAAAATTGCCGGGAAATTTGGAGGCTCTAAAGTCAAAGTAAACGCCTGTAACTAATATGTTCTGTTTTTCAAATGTTGAAAAATTTATGAATTTTTGACCTTGGAGGTGTTTATAAATTTTATATATAAATAATTTGAAAAAACTTAAAATTTGTAAGTAGTTTATAAAGATAAAATGCGGTAGAGTACAAATATATGTCATTGTCAATACATTATGAAAAAGAAGAAGTCTTCACTAATAAATTAGCAAAGAAAAAGTCATTAGTCAGTACATATGTAAAAATAATAATACTATTTTTTCATCCTCTCAATAAAATATCCTAATATTTGTTTAGGGGTTATCATTGTCTTTTCTAATTATATTTACATTTTCAAAATATCTCATCTTCATTTAAGGGTGTATACAATTTAAATTTTAAAGAATTGAATATTATTTATGGGTCTAAAAGATTTTCGTTGATTTTAATTGTTAGTGAATTTTGACAAAGCTCATAAAAAATTCAGAGATTTTTCAAATTCTAATGCATTTTAAAGAGATTTTAGATGATTAAAAATATACATAGAAAATCAATCAAAATTCACTAATTTATCAAATAAAACAAATCAATAGATTTTTGAATACCATCATATTTTAGAATATCACAAGATTTTAATAGTTTTTTTAAAAAAAATTTAAGTTGGATACACTTATATATTAATAGACTTTCTACAATACAAATTATATATTTTTGGATTTTAAAAGATTTTTTCAAAATTTAGATTGAATATCTATAAATTTTGAGAATCCAAAAAAAATCTTTTAAAATTCTGATTGAATACATTCTTGAGAACATTTAGTTCTATTTATATATGGAATTTGTTTTCTGGGAGATTCCATTTGATTTAGTATCCGAGAGAATTGTACGAGTTTATGCATTATTTTATTGATTTGAGTTGTATGAAATCATGATCAATTGTTCAAATACGTATTTATAAATCAATTATATGCATTGTTTATGACAACAAATTGTTATATTATTTCTCTAATAAGGTGGTATAAATGTGCCACTGAAGATTTCTCAATGAAATAAAAAATATCATAATTTGATCTATTTTACTACATGTTTATTTAATTTTGGTTATTATTGTGAATGTCATCTGAGTTTTGATTAATGAATTAATTAATGGTAAAGAAATACAATCAAAGATTTTAGTTTCAAATCTCGTAAATAACGTATTATATATATGTTATTTTATTTTATTTTATTTTAATTATTTATAAATATACTCAAAATCAAATCAATCAATAATCAATCAATCAATATCTTTATATATATAAAGGAAAACCCACGAGAGCTCTAAAATCGTCTGAATGATATTTATCTATTTTTCTAGAGCTCCGGTTTATTAATTCATAAAAATTAAAATTTCCTTATTTACATTCGAATTTGTAGGAAAGTCAAAAATTATTAAAATCAATCCAATTTCAAATATAAAAAATTAACTTAAATTTTTTTATTTACATTCAAATTTATGGGAAAGTCAATAAATATAAAATCAATTCTATTTCAAATTGGCTCTTACATATAATTCATAAAAATTAAAAATTCCTTATTATATTCGAATTTATA
>PHNY01090355.1:9099-20899 GCA_003724115.2 Anethum foeniculum
TTTACACCCGCGGGCCGGGCCGAACCGGGCCGGGCTTTTTACTGGATCGGGCTTTTCTGGCTTTTTTCCGGATCGGATCGGATTGGATCGGATTTCGGGCTTTGGATTTTTTGAACATCTCTACTCCCCTGTTCCATTAAATTATATCATTATTTTTTGGCACGTTTTTTAAAATTTCTATAAAGTGTAGTTTCATAATTTTTTTAAATTTTTTTCTGAATAAAAGTTTAATATTTAAACTTTTATTCATAAAAAAAATTAAATTATGGAACTATCCGTGCAAACAGTAGACGTATACTTTCTAGTGGGACGGAGGGGGTAGATTATTAAATATTGTAAGCTAACATGTAATTATAAAATAGATTGGACAGCAAAATGTAATTTAATTTACTTGTACTAGTCATACTTTTATGAATCTGATACCAACTCAATTGTTTAATGTGATTTTAGTCAACCCGTCACTCCTGGTTTTTCTGTATTCTGACTTGCACTGGCATAGTTTCAGACGATGCTCGTAAATTTCTTATAGAGCGCGTCGCACTAAACTATTTGCCTCTTTTCACGTTAACAATGCGGAAGCTTTGTACTTTATTTATTCAAAAAGTAAAATATTGGTAAAGTTGAAACTCCAACTCCATTGGTCATGATGATAAAAAAGAGAGATAAAAAAACGTAAGTTTTATTCGAATGGGATTTGTTCATGGCTTACACGGTCAACAGCTAAATACTTTTTGAAAAATTATATTAACAAACAAATTATTACAATAATGATAAAAATAGAATTTTATTATAATGAAATTAATTTCCATTCCAATAATTAAGTATTTATACAACTAGCATTTAAACATTAATAAAATAAATTTTCTAACAATAAAATTATTATTATAACAAAATTATCCAATAATACAAATATTATGATTAATTATCTCTTTAGTCACTAAAATCAGCTTAATATATCAAGTTGGTAACTGAAACAGTATCAAGATAGTCAATATCTTGACCCGATTGCATTTAAGTCATTTTACTTTTTTAGACAGAAATTATTGAATTATTGACATGGTTAATATTTTATCCACGTGGCTACTGTCTGTTTTTTTTTTTTTTTTTGAATAAAGTACTTGCATTCAAATAATATTATCAAGTTCTAGTACATGAGAAATGGAATTAGGAGGAGTGACAATACCACTATCCTGTATCTGACATAGAATAGGTAGCTTTAGCCAATTCATGTGCCACACTATTCGCAGATCTAAATGCAAACTGAATTGGCACTTGATTTATGTGCTTTAGCAACTAAACACAATCATCCACAATGGTTCCGAAAAATGACTCACCTGGAGTTCTACTACAAGCCTGCACTAGTACATTCGAATCAGATTCAAACACACATCTCTCATACTTTAACTCAACAATCAAAGACAATGCTTCCTTCAGTGCAATAGCTTCCGTCTCTCATGGTCGCCAACTTCCCTCGATCTTCTTGCATCTGGCTCCCATAAACCCTCCTTGTGCATCCCTGATCACAGCACCACAACCTATACTATTATCTTGAAAAATTGCTAATTAATTTATTATGAGTATAATTGAATTGCGGGAAGTAAAACCCTAATTTTAAAATCAAAAAAGTTGCATATCGGTTATTCGAATGCATCTCAACTAATAAGGTAATCTATACATATATGATAAGCAATTGCATATCATATATCAATTGCAATTAATATAATAATGGTATGTTCTTTTTAATTTTACAGGAAGTCAATAAGGGTTAATGTTTATATACATCATCATGGTGATTTGGATATAAAGAAACCAAACTATCGTGATGGGAAGGTGGATACGGTCAATCTTGACACGGATGAGTTCTCTTTTCGTGATTTGGAGGATTCTAATAAGGAATTCGATTATTATTCTTCAGCTCTTGTTTATTTAAAAATAAATGGTCATAATTTTAGTAATGGTATAAAGATTATGTATGATAATGAGTCTCTTAGAGAGGTAGTTAATGTGTCGAAACCCTATGGTAGATTGACCTTTATATAGACTATTGTTTTGACTTTGCTTTTCCATTTAATACTGAAAATGAAATCTTTAATTATAGTGGAAGTGATAGTGATAGTGATCAAGAGTATTATAGTGAAACTGAATCAAGTCATGATAATTGTTCTAGCCTTGTTGATAGTGATGAAGAACCGAATAAATATAGATAATCACATAAGTTATTTAAGGAGTAATTGCCTAGTGAGAATTTTTGAGATATTAGCAATCGTGAGTCTAGCTTTGAGATTTAGATTATCCGTTAAGTACATTTGCCCAAGTCCGGACCATAAAAAATTATTCGTTTAGTGAGGTTATTCATTTATTGAACATTCATTTATCAAGGTTTTACTGTATGAAATTTTTGTCTATGGATGAATTTAGATCAACGGTTAGACAGTATGATTTAAATGATAGGAGAGTAGTCTACTTTGCAAAGAATGATTCTCAGTGATGTCAAGTCATATGTGAAAAATGGTGCCCATTTTATATATGGTGCACCAAAATTAAAAATTCTGAAAATGATTAAATCAAGACCTTGGTAGATAATCATTGTTGCATGAAGCCTTATACGAACCAGCATGACACGATTAAGTACTTGACTATTAAGAAAAGACCCTCATTGCAAAATTAAAGACATGAATGAGGTTATTAAACAAGAAATAAATATAAAGGTTATAAGAATTAAATTTATTAGAGTGATAAAATCTGCTTTAGACTTTGTTTGTGACAGTCTAAAAGAACATTATGCTAGAGTGAGAGATTTTGCAAGTGAAGTATTAAGGGTGAATCCTCAAAATACAATCAAAATTTGTACCACCAAGATGGATATAGATTGTTAGGCCAAATTTAAAAGTGTGTATATATATATATATGCTATCACGCACCAAAAAATCCTTTCTTCTTCCAACTTTTCGATTTTCCCACTCATTCCCTGTGGGATCGTATTCCCCAAGCGTTAAGAATAACAAGTTCTTTATTACCCAAAATTGAATAACCGCTTAGAATAACGAAACTGATTATATTTGTCGAGAAGTGCAAAATCGTATGGATATGATCCTCATTGTGTATCTTGACTAATTGGAGCGTTTCTTTGTGGAATCCTATACGAAGGTTTTGTAGATGTGTCTCCGAGTATTCGTTGATAATTTCCTCCAAAAGAAATATTTCCTCCAATTCTATGAATTTTTCTAGCTGAAGGAAGGTTAGAAACTTGGTTGTAGACCTATACTAGGATTGGACGATTGTTTTTTGAAAACGGTGTGGAGTGAGCAGCTACTATCTTTCGTGGGACGAGACGGTAATAATCAGATGTACCCCGTCGTGTTTGCTATCGTGGAGAGGTGAAAGTACGGACTCGTGGAGTTAGTTTTTGGAGCCACTGGTGGAAGATTTGAATATTGGTGATGGTTATGGTATTACAGTCCTAAGTGATCAATAAAGAATACATTACCTACATCTTTTTGATTTAATCTTTTTGGAGTTAAATTAAAATTATTCTGTTGAAAATGTTGCAGCTTGGTATCATAGTTATAATATCATACTTGACTGTAAATGTTAGTACAAAACAAACATTAACTAGGCAGTATGCTAGTGTACAACTCCTAGAAAAGCTTGGAAATAAAAAGAGGCAATGAAATCGATATTGGTTTAAGTAGAAAATAGTAAGTGCTAATTAAAATTTGTATGACATTACTACCCGGAGATTATATATGTTAACATCCCCCTCAAACTAAAAATTCTAGATCGGGATTTTGCAGAATAAGAAACGAAGTCACTTATCTAAAAGAATTCAAAACTGCAACCAAAATTAAGAGCGTCCAAATTAATTCAAAAAAGAGTCACGAATGTAAAACAATGTAGAAGCGCAAAACATGAATAAAAAAATTCAAACATACAACCGCAAAATAAGAGAAAACAGAGTACTCATATCATCCAAAACCAAACGTAAACAAAACTGCAATCCATGTGTATTTTTTAGAAATCAGAGTTAACAACAAATCAATTAGTAGGAAAAGAAGAACTATCTGTGTCATCAATAACTTGTTAGGAGTTGTCCCACATCGTTTGTAGGAGGGACAGATTGCTAGGATATAAGCAAGCAAATAACTCCATTAGTATGAGGCCTTTTGGGATGTGCCTAAAACCAAATCCGTGCGGGTTCAGCCCAAAGCGGACAATATCATACTATTGTGGAGTTAGGCCTGCTTAGCAAGCCCAACAAGTGGTATCAGAGCTATGGTTAGAACGGTCCATTACAATCTCAGATGGGCTTCAGAATGGACAAAGGAAACGGCAGATGGGCTAACCCTGGATGGGCTTAAGGGGGAGGCAGATAGGCCTTCCAGTATGGGCCTAGGGAGAGGCAGAGGGCCAGATGGACTTTCAGTATGGGTCAAGGGGGAGCCGTATCACACAATCAGGTGGCAGATTCGAAAGGTGTCGAGCCCGATGTGTGAAGAGGGAGATTGTTAGGAGTTGTCCCACAGGTTATGGGAGGGGCAGTTTGCTAGTATATAAGCAACCAGATAACTCCATTAGTATGAGGCCTTTTGGGAGTACCCAAAAATAAATCCGTGATGGCTCAGCCCAGAGCGGACAATATCATACTAATGTGGAGTTAGGCCTGCTCAGCAAGCCCAACAAGTGGTATCAGAGCTACCATAATAACGTTCCATAACAATCTCACATGGACTCCCAGATGGACCTATGAACCTAGGAAGAGGCAGACGTGCCTTCCAGTATGGGCCTAGGGGGAGGCAGAGGGCCATATGGACTTTCAGTATGGGTCAAGGGGGAGCGTGTTAACACTAAAGGAGGCAGATTCGACAGGTGATTGGCCTGATGTGTGAAGGGGAAGATTGTTAGGAGTTGTCCCACATCGTTTGTAGGAGGGACAGATTGCTAGGATATATGCAAGCAGATAACTCCATTAGTATGAGGCCTTTTGGGATGTGCCCAAAACCAAATCCGTGCGGGTTCAGCCCAAAGCGGACAATATCATACTATTGTGGAGTTAGGCCTGGTTAGCAAGCCCAACTAGTGGTATCAGAGCTATGGTTAGAATGGTCCATTACAATCTCAGATGGGCTTCAGAATGGACAAAGGAAGCGGCAGATGGGCTAACCCTGGATGGGCTTAAGGGGGAGGCAGATGGGCCTTCCAGTATGGGCCTAGGGGGAGGCAGAGGGATAGATGGACTTTCAGTATGGGTCAAGAGGGAGCCGTATCACACAATCAGGTTGCAGATTCGAAAGGTGTTGAGCCCGATGTGTAAAGGGGGAGATTGTTAGGAGTTGTCCCACATCGGTTGTGGGAGGGGCAGTTTGCTAGTATATAAGCAACCAGATAACTCCATTAGTATGAGGCCTTTTGGGATGTGCCCAAAACCAAATCCGTGCGGGTTCAGTCCAAAGCGGACAATATCATACTATTGTGGAGTTAGGTCTGCTTAGCAAGCCCAAATAGTGGTATCAGAGCTACCGTTATAACGGTCCATTACAATCTCACATGGACTCCCAGATGGACCTATGGACCTAGGAAGAGGCAGATGGGCCTTCCAGTATGGGCCTAGGGGGAGGCAGTGGGCCAGATGGACTTTCAGTATTGGCAAATTTTATCCAAATCCAAAATTAAACCTATTAACCAATCCAAACCAACTCCAAATTCAAATCTTATCTAAAATAAAAATCGAATTCAAACCCTATTCAAAATTAACCAACAAGCTGTATTCAAATCAAACCAACAAACTATATTCAAATATAATATCAAACCAAAATCAAAATCATATCCAAATCTTTATTCAAATTATAGTCGAGAAATCAATTTATGATCTTAAATTATTATAGAGAATAAGAGAGAAAAAATATAAAGAAACAATCCCATGACCTAAATCAATGGAGAAAAAAATGAAGGAATACATATGTGGTAAGACTACTCCAATCATAGCACACAAGATAGAAAATGAGCAAGAGAAGGAAAGAAAGAAAAATAGTTTTGTCAACGAGTCCATACCGGCACAACCGAAAATGAAACGAACTCAAGCCGAAACAATTGGAGTGAAGGTGAAATATATAATCAAAACAACCAAAAAATTCATCTTAATTGAATATATAATAAAACACTAATTGGGCAGTCTGCTAGTGCACAGCTCCTAGAAATGCTTGGAAAAAAAGAGGCAATGAAATATATATTGGTTTAAGTAGCAAATAGTAAGTGCTAATTAAAATTTGTATAACGTTACTACCTGGAGATTATATATGTTAACATGCCCCTCAAACTAAAAATTCTAAATCGGGAGTTTGCAGAATAAGAAACGAAGTCACTTATCTAAAAGAATTCAAAACTGCAACTAAAATTAAAAGCATCCAAAATAATTCAAAAAAGAGTCACGAATCTAAAACAATGTAGAAGCGCAAAACATGAATAAAAAAAATTCAAACAAACAACCGTAAAATAAAAGAAAACAGAGTACTCATATCATCCAAAACAAACGTAAACAGAACTGCAATCCATGTGTATTTTACCGAAATCAGAGTTAACAAAAAATCAATCAGTAGGAAAAGAAGAACTATTTGTGTCATCAATAACTTACCAAAATAATTTCAAAAGTCAAACAAATCTGCAACCGTAAAAAATTATAGAATACCGTAATCAAAACTGAATCCAAATCCAAAAATTTTATCTAAATCCAAAATTAAACCTAGTAACCACTCCAAACCAACTCCAAATTCAAATCTTATCTAAAATAAAAATCGAATTCAAACCCTATTCAAATTTAACCAGCAAACTGTATTCAAATCAAACCAACAAACTGTATTCAAATATAATATTAAACCAAAATCAGAATCAAATCCAAATCTTTATTCAAATTATAGCCAAGAAATCAATTTATGATCTTAAACTATTATAGAGAAAAAAGAGAAAAAAAATAAAGAAACAATCCCATGACCCAGTCTGCTAGTGCACAACTCCTAGAAAAGCTTGGAAATAAAAAGAGGCAATGAAATCTATATTGGTTTAAGTAGCAAATAGTAAGTGCTAATTAAAATTTGTATGACATTACTACCCGGAGATTATATATGTTAACATGCCTCTCAACTAAAAATTCTAAATCGGGAGTTTGCAGAATAAGAAACGAAGTCACTTATCTAAAAGAATTCAAAACTGCAACCAAAATTAAGAGCATCCAAATTAATTCAAAAAAGAGTCACCAATCTAAGACAATGTAGAAGCGCAAAACATGAATAAAAAAAATTCAAACATACAACCGCAAAATAAGAGAAAACAGAGTACTCATATCATCCAAAACCAAACGTAAACAGAACTGCAATCCATGTGTATTTTACCAAAATCAGAGTTAACAACAAATCAATCAGTAGGAAAATAAGAACTATTTGTGTCATCAATAACTTACCAAAATAATTTCAAAAGTCAAACAAATCTACAACTGTAAAAAAATATAGAATACCGTAATCAAAACTGAATCCAAATCCACAAATTTTATCCAAATCCAAAATTAAACCTAGTAACCAATCCAAACCAACTCCAAATTCAAATCTTATCTAAAATAAAAATCGAATTCAAACCCTATTCAAATTTAACCAGCAAACTGTATTCAAATCAAACCAACAAACTGTATTCAAATATAATATCAAACCAAAATCAGAATCAAATCCAAATCTTTATTCAAATTATAGCCTAGAAATCAATTTATGATCTTAAATTATTATAGAGAATAAGAGAGAAAAAAAATAAAGAAACAATCCCATGACCTAAATCAATGGAGAAAAAAAAATGAAGGAATACATATGTGCGTAAGACTACTCCAATCATAGCGCACGATATAGAAAAAGAGCAAGAGAAGGAAAGAAAGAAAAACTGTTTTGTCAACGAGTCAATACCGGCATAACCGAAAATGAAACGAACTCAAGACGAAACAATCGGAGTGAAGGTGAAATATATAATCAAAACAACCAAAAAATTCATCTTAATTGATCCGCAAAACGAAAAAACAACCAATTACCAACATTAATAATATTACCCAAGAAAAAACCATAATCAATTTGAATAAGAATATGAGAAAAAGAAAAAAAAATCATAACATATGTTTTAAGCCCAACTTGCATGTGAAAGATTTCATATTCAATTCTCCATCGGCCAATCCCGGATCGAATCAAATTAGCTATAGATACCATGATAAATTAGATTGATGAAAGACAAAAGTATGATTTTATTTTATTACTAGAAAAGTCTTATATAGCTAAAAGGTAAATTAATAAAAAAAAATTGAACTATTCCATAATAACAATATTAACTATTCCATTATAACAATATTATATATGTTAACAAGTCAAACTCATCAATAAGTCCAATATTTTTCCAGCATACAAATAGTTTCTCTTTTACTCACTCCTATTATCCCGTGTGATGCATGGTTTGTTTAATCTAGTTTTTTAAAACTTTTACATTTTTTCTTACTTTTATCTTACTAAATTTATTTTAATTTTTTTATCATTTGTAGAAATATTGTTAAAGTATTAGGGACATTAATTAGTTACTTGTATTTTTATATTTGTATAAAAATTTTATTTTCAAATGTTACTGATTATTCTAAATTTTGATATCTTGTTGATGATTATTTAATTATTTGACTTTTGGTGTTCTAAATTTTGATATCTTGTTGATAGGGCTGTAAATGAGTCGATACGCTCATGAACAGTTCGTTATCCGGTTCAAAAAATATTCGGCTCGAGTTCGGTTCAATTTACAAACGAGTCGAACCTGAACATAATTTTAAGGTTCGGTTTGTAAATGAGCTGAACTTGAGCACAATATAATTCGGCTCGAAAGTTCGCGAACAAGTTCGATTACAATGTTCATGAACAAATCCGTTAATATAACATACTTGTTGATATACCTCGTATGCTCGTAAACATGTTATGACACACAGTTATGCCATCAATATTGGTGAATAATTGTGTATATATTTATCTACAAATAAATTTACCAATTTGGTTAAACTATTTATTATTTTTTATTCAATTTATAAAATTTTTGTATTTATAGGATTTAAATTATAATACATTTTAGATAGTAAATATATAACTTAACTATTTTAGGTAACTTGTTCAAATTTATTTGTTTGGTCAGTAAGGACTTTAAAATTTTTATTTTATATTGTTTTTATTTTTTTACAAAACAAATAAGTGAAGCTTATGCAAAAATTCAGAAATTGTTATAGCGAACTCGTCTTAAATGAGTTGTTTGTTTGTAGTTAAGAGTTCGTGAACAATATTCATGAACTGTTCGTTGAACCATAGTTCGTGAGCTGTTCGTGAATAACTTTTTTCTTAATGTATCGATACACGAACAAAAAATTTTGACTCGATAAAAGTTCGAGCTCGAGTTCGATATATTTTTAACGAGTTGAAACATGAATACTTAAGAGTTTGGCTCGGTTCGACTCATTTACAGCCCTACTTGTTGATGATTATTTAGTTTTTGATTTTTGGTAGTACGTTCATATCTCTCTTTCATTTCTATTATCTTATCATTATATAGATGATTGACTTTTTGCTAGTATGTCTGGATGAACTTGAAGAAGTGAGAGGAATTGATGCTAATGCCAGACTTCCAGAGAGATTAACTTTCAAATACAAGGGTGGTACTGCGATAACATGGCCATTGTATAGGATTCTCAATGAAGGCTATAGTGTTATGACAAAGGTATTCACAGCAATGAAGAAAGATTTTGGATTTACAAAAGTTGTCAAGTCAGAAATACGGAGAAAAATTACTCAAATTAAACAAAGCTGTAAAGATCCTAGTGCACTCCCAAGGGTTTTAACTATTCCAAAGACTGGAGATAGAGTGCACATGAAACCTTATTAGATTATGGAGTTTAGGATGAAAAGGGAGACAAAAGATTTTTCAGAATTGAAGACCAGCTGAAAATATCCAGTAATGAAACTCTCAAAGAAATGCAGGAGATGCTGGATATCAATGATGAAAATGAAGCTGAGTTCTACAGACAACTTCAACTTCAGATTGAGGAAAAAATGAGAAATTGGGAAGGAAAACAAGGGAACCAAGGAAAAGGAAATGATCTACTCAGACTAGAGGAACACCTTGATAATGGCATGTAAATATTTTTCAACTTTCTTTGTACATTATCTTTATTTCAATGAAGCACTATGCAAATTATCTACTCTTTCTGTTATCTTTGTAGGGTGTTTTGTTATCATCAAGTCAACATGAATTTATGTCTATAATTCTATTACACATAAATTTGGGGAGATTGTTAGGAATATGTTGTAGTCTTGATGATAATTCCTTAAAACGCCTTAAGTAGATTTGTTAGTGTTATTCAAGTAATTGTTAACGGATAAGTATATTTTTGTTATACGTTGAAAGAATAACTTATTTTCAATAAGTATGTAGCACATTTTGTACAGTATTATAGCTGAGGAGTTTAGGATTTGTAGTATGATTCTAAGTCATGTTGACTGCTAGCAAGATATGCAAAATAGGTGGGCTAAGTGTTAGTATAAAATGCTTTGTAATTTTGTGTAAGTGAAAGAGTATAAATTGATATGGAAACATCTTCAACTGCTAATCAACAAGCTTCAATGAATGACTTAACATTGTCTTCAATAGATGAGCTAGTCAAATACTTTCAAGTGCTATCAGAAAGAGCTTCAACGGATAACTCCAACGAACTTTCAACGGATGACACAAGTAAAGCTTCAACAGATGATCTACAAGATAGAGGTTGATAGTGACTTGACAGAAGCTGATAGAGTCACATGGGTTGACAGTGCACAAAAGGAATGTGGTAGCCTACTTTGTAGTTTTAGAAAAAAGTGAAGCATTTCCATTTTAATGCAAAACAAGGGCGTTCAAAGATGTTGTATTCTACTTGGATTGCATTGGGCAGAAAAATGAAGAAACATGTGCATGGACCTAGCTGTTCAAATATTTTATCTTTGTTTATTGCATATGTAACTTGGTAATATATAAACCAAGAGTATCAAGTATTTTATATATACAAGTAAGAAAAGTTGTATTCAAAGAAAACACTCTTGAGTGAAAATGTAGCAAAAATACTTGTAGCAGCCGTGTGCATTTTGCATCACAGAGATTTCTTCAATATACATCTCTAGTGGAAAGACAAATCCACCAGAAAGTTTTTAAACTTTGTGTTGACTTACTTTGTGTTCTAGAATACTTCAATATATTCATTTGCACTCTTTCATATTCTAAACACTATTTTATATATCATTTAGATCTTTCAAAAAGAATAAAATTTAACCAGAATTCCATTCAACCCCCCTTCTGTAATTCTGTTGCTACATTGTTTGGGAATAAAACTACTTGACCACTGTCGTACCTCGAAAGGAGAAACTCGACAAACAGTCCATTAATCAAGTTATGGATATCGATCCTCGAGAAATTATAGACAAAACCAGAATCTCCTCTTGTTCACCTGTCAATGAAACAATAGACATCGAGGTTGTTCCGAGATGTCCCGACAAGAAAACGAGTGTTGGAAAAGATCTTCCTGAATCTTTAAAAAAGGCAATGATAGAGCTTATCCGTGAATACTCTGATATTTTCGCATGGAACCCAAATGACATGCCGGGCATTCACTACTAGAAATACTGCATACAACATCGGTGTTAAGACATCGGTCATATACGGCACCGATGTTAAAGATATTTTTAACATCGGTTTTATTTTATGCGATGTTGAAATATATATTTGA
>PHNY01090401.1:588-14763 GCA_003724115.2 Anethum foeniculum
TTAAATTTAAAAAAATTATACAATATAAACAAAGTCCGTGCATCACACGGGGTTTAAGCTAGTAAATTATTAATTCTAATTGGTTTTAAAATAATTTTTATTTTTTGATTATTTAACTGGGTAGTTTGGTAGATTCAGGTATTAAAAGATAATTATAATAAAAGATAAGGGAAGTTTTAATCTTGTTATGATTGCTCAAAATTTAATTTTTAAAATAATTCGTGATTTATGATTGGTTAACTGCATATCTGAGTAAACTAATAAAAATATAGAAAGTTTTAATCTTATTATGATTTGTCAGAATTTAATTCCTGAATTATGATTGGTCCTAAAATAATTCGTGATTTTTGATTGGTTAACTGCATACCTAGGTAGACTCGGGTATTATAATATAGGATAAATATAATTTCTAGAAATTTTAAACATACAACCAATTTGTTTTACGAAAATTAGCATACTGTTAGTTGAAGTTTATTTAGTTATACATTTTTTTCTTTACTTATCAGAAATCGTATTTCAATGTTTGCAACGTAAGAAGTGGGAACTAGTGGCTATATATTTCACCACCAGACAAGACTCCCTCGAAAAGGGCAAGACAACATACATTTACCAGACAAAACAAGCAAAGCAATACATGCTGCACATATTTGGATAATATGTTAGGCCCAAACGAAAATATATATTCAAGATAAATTATAAAATATATTTGTATTTATTTATTTTAAAATTAATATTAATTAATTAATGTATTTTAATTATTGGATCGGTTTGGGTTTTTTGGGTTTGGTTTCAACCAATAACCGAAACTGATTAAGCGGTTACGGTTTGGGATTTTATTTTTTTGGTTTCTGTTTGATTTTATACGAATCAGTTTTAAGCGATTTTTAACGGATTCGGTTTTGAATTTATTTGATTTTTTGCTCAGCCCTAATTGATAGCATGGTAATTACTATTTGGTAGCAAGGTAAATACTATTCATTTATTTGATTGTTTGTTTGTTTTTAAAAAGAAGATGATGAATCGAAGAAGTTAAAAAAAAAGGTGATGTTTCTATAAAGTTTCACTTCTTGAAATCTTGTTGGCACATGATTTAATTTGTCCTGTATTGTAAAATTCTTTGTCAAATAAGATTTGATTATAGTATCAAAGCTGTACCGTAAAAGTATGTATTAAATTTTACTAGAAGAGGAAAGATAATAAATAATTGGTTAAACTAATATTGTAATATGTTCAATAACATCTATTTTTGACCAAGGTAACAGCATCTTAGGCAATTAAGAATTCTTAAACAAATACGAAGGAAGTATAAAAGCTGGATCCGCAATCTTCTTCATGCAATATATAAAGGTGAATTTTCGGATATTTATATGGCGCTTTGAAAAGTTTGGTAATTAAACATTTTCTTTGCATATTCAAAGTACAAAAGATGTTCAATTTATGCAGAAAGAGCTTTGAAATTTTAGGAAAGATATATAATTTATAAAATTAACATATATGATGAAGTATAATTTTTTTTGAATTTTAAAAATCAGAAAATAGAACCATTTTGTCATGTCCAGATCTAAGTGATCTAAAAGTTACAAATTATACCTGTTTGTTTAGGATAGTATAGTACAGGCTAACACCATAACAACACGAACCTTGCAAACATCACACGATAACTTCTCAGTGAAGAAGTTTACAAACTCACAAATGCACACTAAATATATATATATATATATATTTATATTGACCGAGCATCATTTATTCAGGAGAGGAGGGGTTTAAACCATTTCTCCATATGATTACTACTGCATGTAATGAAATTTAACTCAATCTAACAAAAGAATGGCAAACTAGCACAAGTGCAGTGGTGAAGCTAATGTCTCTCACACCGATTCTCTATTATCATAGTTAATAAAATAAAAGATTTGTTTGACAAGTACTAAGACTCAACTTATATGACACAAACATTTAATGTCCAATAAATTATTCACAAGGCAACAGAAGCTGAGAGACATGGTTCAACAACCTGAAGTGCTCCTACAGCTAGCCTCTTAGTCAGATCCTCTACAGACACCTTCACCACATCATTCCTCATTCCTACATCAGCAGCATAGCGGCTGACGCAGTACACTCCTACAGCAGTTGCAGCCATTCCATATATATTCGTAGTAATAAGGGTCAGTGGTGTTGCTATAACCGCTGCAAGGGGTCCCCCAATTATGGATACTGCTTGCCCACTCTGTCCCATTGTGCTCTGGTTCAAAATAAGCAGCCCTGTCTTGCAATATATGGCAAAATCTTCGCAGTTGTTCTTGAATATGTTGTAGCACCCAAAGCCATTACTAAGCAAGTAATTTGCCCGATAAGCTACAGCTTCTGCTTCATCAGAGACCGCAAGAGTACATGTCCCACCACGTGCTTTTGCAAGAAAGAGAGCGGGGCTGACTGCATACTCAAAACGGTACAGGATACCTCCTCCAAGAAAACAATTTAGACATGAAGAGACAACCCCATGGCCTTCTGGTGGCGGGATGCACGAGTCACAAGGAACGTAAGAGCGGGTTGGTCCTGAGCTTACCAGGAGGAGGTCTAACACAGTTCCTGTGCCCAATTCTTGGCCCCGTCTAGTGAAATGAATAACTTTATCATCCCCGACATAGATGCCTGATGAAAAATGAAATGATAAGAACATAAAGACATCTTGTAGAATTGCTTACGAGGAATTGTAACTTTGGAAAATATCTCAAATTACTGAAAAACGAAAGAAAATTAAACCAAATTAAAATTGTATTAAACAGGACTGACCTAAACACAGAACAATGCCCATCCCTATCTTTTCCTTCCAAACAATCTTAAAGAATTCCAGAGTTCACAAATCTTAGTTCGTAGTCTAGGTATCTCATTTCCAAGATAGTAGTCTTTTAAAAAGTTCTATAATAATTTCAAACACCGTGTTTTCGGCTCATCTGTGGTAGCCTATTCATTTGACAATCAGTTGGACAACCTAAGGTTTTACTCAGTTAGCAATATGTTATAAAAGATTTCGCTGTAATTATCAATATCCAGGTGCTATCAATGCTGTTAAAACATTCAAACAACGTGACCGACATCCAAATGGTACAAACGCTGTCAATATTCTTAAAATCAGATTCCGTCAAGATTAATAATCCCCAAAAGGCAGGAACCTAACACAAGTCTTTAATTATCAAAACTAAAAACACTTTGAGTATAGACTATAGTGCATCTAGTATCTATGGCAGAAATCAGTAACACACGTAAACCCAATAATTAACAAAATATATTCAAGTCTAAGCATACCGTGATGGGCATAAATGTAAGCGGAACGCCATGAATAGATGTGATCGCCTGGTTTGAGGCTGTCCCTGTCAACTCTGATGTGTTCGCCATGAAAATCAAGAAACCAAATCAGTTAACTTGAAACGAATAACAACTGCATGGCAAATACAAAATAAATTTAGTACGACGAATATATCGCTTACCTGTTGGAAAGCAATCCCATTTCAGTAACCAAAGTTTATCTGTTTTTGTTAGTCAATGTGTCTCCAAGGAAAACTGAGCAAGCTTTCTTATGTCAATTTCAATTTCGGAGTCTGTTTATTACTTTAGCCTTAATTATTGCTTGCGTGTTGCTGTTCCTAGCTAAGTAATTCACGTTTCGCAGCATGCGTGTCTATTGCGTGTTTAATATTTGTTGAATCGTACTTGTCGACTTTATTGGGCCTTTTCTTCGAAATGAAACTGGCCTCTGTTTTAACAGACAGGTTCATTACTAACAGATGGGCCCATTGTAATGTTTATTCTTTTGCAATTTTTTCTCAAGTCGGGCTTTTGTGTTCCTTTCTGTGTTTTTTTTTTTTTGAGAGGAAAATTCATTATATACTTAAATCTTTTTCCAGTACATTTAAGAAATCAGAATGGATATCCCCATTCTCCAAATGCGATCAGCTAGTGAATAACTATAACCCGCTAAGAAATGAGCTATGTTATTCGCAGAACGCTTGATAAACCTAAGAATCACACCTTTGTGTTTTAACTCCTCTAACAGCTTCCTGCATTCTTGGACAAGTCTACCAAAGTAGGATAGTAGGACTGATGAGCCTCTGATCGCTTGCACAGCAACCAGACAGTCAGTCTCTATGATCACATTGCTGCTATGCTAATTTTCGACCCAACTTAAGGCCTCCCTTATCCCCATTACTTCTGCATTTTCCGGATCAATATTTTCTTCTTTACAGCCTAATCTAGCCCCCAACATCTCTCCTTTATGATTCCTGGCAACGAAAGCAAAAGTAAAACGGTTTTGAGATCGCAAAATCGAGGCATCAATGTTCACCTTAGTCATATTTTCCATTGGTAAAGTCCAGCGCTCCTTCCCATCGTCCGAGTTCATAAGACCCCACGATTGATTAAAGGTTTTATCTTGAGTGTATTGCCATTGACTAAGAAACACCTTAGCTGATTCCACAACTTCTGCTATCTCCATATCCCTCTGGTTCTATACCAGCTCGTTTCTGCTTCCCCAAATCGACCAACAAAACATCATGCTCACTCTTCTTTTCTCTGTGTCCCAATTGTCGAAAGTATCAATTAACTAATCCAGCACAGATGTTTGATTTAAAGCTGGAGCACACCTGGTCGCACTAACCCAATAAGACTGGGCAAACGAGCACGTTAATAATGTATGAACTGCAGTTTCAGGTTCCCTATTGCACAGAGGACATAAGATATTAACATCTATTCGTTTTACCCGTAGTAAGTCCTTCGCAGGTAAACAGTCCATTGTTGCCCTCCATATAAAATGCTTTATTTTTGGAGGAACTTTTAAATTCCATAATCTTTTCCAGAACTAAGGAGTGGTGTTTATGTTGCTTTGAATGCTTCCCTTTCGAATCAAATTGTAAGCTGATTTTACAGAGTAGTCCCCAAGTTTTTCTTTAACCCAATACCATCTATCTACCTCCTCATCGCGTAGTGGAATTGATAGAATTAGACTAACATCCCTTTCATTGAAAATATCCTTTATCAAGTCTATATCCCATCAATTTTTCCCTGTAACCATCAAGCTTGAGACTTTGCCTGAGAACTGCTTGTGCCTCTATAACACTTCTCCAAACAAATGAAGGACTCCCCCTTACCTGGTTGTCAAAAAACTACCTTGAGGGTAGTAACGGGCCTTGAAAACACGAGCCACCAGACTGTCAGGATTCGTTATAAGCCGCCAACCTTGTTTGCCTAACAGAGCAACATTAAAATTATGCAAGTGCCTAAATCCTAACCCACCCATCATTTTTGATTTGCACATCTTATCCCAAATCATCCAGTGTATGTTTCTTGCTCTATTTGACGATGTTTTCCAAAAATATTTACATAACATTTTTTCCATATCCATACACATCTCCATAGGAAGGAGAAAAACACCCATCGCATAATTTGGTATTGCCTGAACAACGGATTTAATCAAAATCTCCTTTCCACTTTTATTCAAAAGCCTCTCGTCCCAGCTTTGAGTTATATCCCGTACCCTCTGCTTCAGATAACCTAGCATTTCTGTTTTATTTCTCCTTATACAGTTCGGCAAGCCTAGGTAGTGATTATTTTTCGTAGCTTCTCGAAAACCCAGCACTTGTAGCACATCCCTCTTTGATTCTGCCCCCACGTTACGACTAAAGTCTACACCTGACTTTTCTATATTTATTTTTTGACCCGATGCTTTCTCAAAGGTAGCTAACAAATTCATCACATAGCTGGCTTCCTCCTTGTTAGCACTACAAAATATGTAACTATCATTGGCAAAAAACATGTGTATTACCTTTGGAGCTCCGCGTGCCACTTGAATTCCTTTTAATAAACCCCTGTTCTTATAGCTTTAATTAATGCTGCAAGTCCCTCGATGCAGATCAAGAATAGATAAGAAGAAAGCGGGTCTCCCTGGCGGATACCTCTTTCTGGGACAATCCTCCCAAAATCTCTGCTAGCATGATTTATCGTATACCGGGCTGATTGAACACATTCCATGAACAGGCTATTTACTCTTTCCTCAAAACCCATTTTGCTCAACACTGCTTGTAAGTAGCTCCACTCAACGCGATCATACGCCTTACTCATGTCTAATTTCAGCGACGTCCATCCTCGTTTGCCTTGCGTTTTCCTTTTCATATAATGCATGATTTCATATGAAACCATGATGTTATCAGTGATCAGTCGACACAGGATAAACGCGCTTTGAGATTCCGAAATGACTTTATCTATTACCTCCTTCAACCGATTAGCTAGCACTTTAGACACCACCTTGTACGCTACATTACATAGTGATATTGGTCTAAGATCTGTCATGTGTTTAGGATCCCTCTTCTTCGGCACAAGGACTATATTTGTATCTGTGATGTGTTCATCAAACACTCCCTGTGCAAAAAAATTCCTGACCATATCAACGATGTCCCTGCCAACAATATTCCAGTTTCTCTAATAGAACGCAGGACTCATACCGTCCGACCCCGGAGATTTATCCGGGTGCATGTGAAAGAGAGCCTTTCTCACTTCATTATCTACGATTTCTGCTAATAATTTCTGATTTTGAGCTGTAGTAACTGACCTGGGAACACATTCGACTACTTCGTGCCATGATGTATTTGAAGCTTTAAACAGGCTGTTAAAATAATTTATCATTAAATCTTCTATACTCGAGTCCCAATCCACTGCATTACCATCCTCATTTAGCAGCAAGTTAATGTAAATGCTTTTCCTTTGAGCTTTTACAAATTGGTGAAAAAATTTAGTGTTTTGATCCCCCTCCTTAAGCCATAGCTTCTTGCATCTTTGCTTCCAGAATACTTCTTGTTGAGTGAGGATTTCCGTTAAATTTTTCCTTCCTTCCTGATATTGAGCCACTGCTACTTCATGCCATCTACCCTTCGTGCTTTTAATCACTTTCCTACAATGAGCAATTCATTTCTTAAAATTACTTGTGATTTCTTGTCCCCACTCTGTTAACTCCTCTAGGCATCATATGATATCATATGATATTATATGGTATTAGATTTCTTGGTAAAAGTACCATAATATTAATATATTAGATTTTGTAAAGGAAATCTAGTACTAGAATTTTGATGTACTTTTGATTGTAATTTATTACATTTGTCATTATTTTCAATTATAAATAAGATATTTAAAATCAAATTTTTGATCAGTTTGTGTGTTATGACTTAATTTTGGTGGTATTTGCTGTTGGCATGTTAATTATGATACCAATAAAATATAAAAGAACATTGTTTAAGACTTTAGGCGTCGGTTTATCATGTGACCGATGCTAAATATAAAGGACATTATGCGACGGCATTTTCTAACAACTAACGCTAAAAGTATATACTTTAGGCGTCGGTTATGTATGATAACCCAAGCTAAAAAAAAACTTTATGCGACGGTTTTCCAGTAACCGACGCTAGAAACAAACACTTAAGCGACAGCATTTTTGATAACCGACACCAGAAACTAACACCTTATGCGACGGCATTTTAGAAAATCGACGCTGTTACATAGAATTTTGAGCGTCAGTTGTTAGACCTTTTGCGTCGGTTGTTAGACCTTTTGCGTCGGTTGTTTACCGGTCACAGAACTACTATAGCGTCGCCCAATTAACCGACGCTGCTGGACTATACCTATAGGGTCCCCTACATAGACTACGCCCAATAACCGACGCCTTAGACCTATTTCGACCGATGCTAAAAGTCCATTTTGTACTAGGACATTCTGATATTGTGTCCATGAATCCTGCACTATTTTCACACATACCGGCTCTCTAATCCATGCATTCTCGAAATGTAATCGTCCTCTTCTCCCGATCTGCTGAGATACTCTAGGCTCCAGTAGAATAGGGCAATGATCTGAGGTTGAAACCTCCAGGTTATGAAGCTTAGCACCATCAAAAGCCTCCATCCACTTCTTTGTCACCAAAGCTCGATCTAAACTAATTTCCACCCACTTTTCGTTCCCATGGCCTCTTTTCAAAGTAAAGGAATAACCCTGTAATTCCATGTCTATCAGTTCACAGTCTTCCACTACTTTGTTGAATCCCTGAATGAGCCAATATGGATACATTCTTCCTCCCCTCTTGTCAGCTTACCCTTGGATGTTATTCATGTCGCCAATGATGCACCACGGAAGTTGATTGTTTGTACTTAACGCCCTGATAAGGTCCCAAGTACTCCTTCTCCTCGCTCTGTTAGGTTCACCATACAGACCTGTTAACCTAAACTGAAACCAACCTTTTACAGATATTACCATGTTTATATGATGAATACTGTATGAAGTTAGCGAAGCTTCATGTCTATTTCTCCACAGCATTGCCAACCCCCCTCCTTGACCTTGACAGTCCACTGCATACATACCTTCAAATCAAAAAAAACTTTTTAGTTTTTTCTACTTTTTCTGCTTTACATAATGTTTCACACAAAACTATGAAATTGGGTTTCTTTTGGAGAACAATCTCCTTTAAGAATTGGAAGGCCCATGAGGTCCCAAGCCCACAGCAATTCCAGCTTAAAATACTCATGACGCTTAGCGGGCCCGGTTTTCGGAACCAGCCACAAATCCATTTTTTGGCCCATTAAATTTATCCTGATCCATACCCTCAACATACTCTTCGTCCGAGTGCATATTCATTTCTGTATTTGGGCACTTATTTTCTCCTTGGTCCAAGACCGTTTTTTTTTTATTTTCCACTATTTTCGCTCCTTTTTCATCCCGACTTATTACTTTCCTTCTATCAGCGGTTTATTGAAATTTGAATTCCCTGATATGTCTCCTTTTAACTGATTCTGGTACATCATATCTTCATGATTTATTCTCTTCCCATTATCCGCCGTGAAATTAGGAGGATTTGTTGTTACAGTAACTGAAACACTGGGTTTGTCTCCTGTTTGTTGCCATCAGCAGCCTCGTTGACCATGCTATCTTCGTCCCCGTTCCGTAACCATTTCACACCGATCATCTTGGTTTGTCTGCAAAAAGGTGCTCTCATCCATGCACCGTAGGGTTTTTTTATTTCACTTTCTGGTTCTTCGAACAATTTACAGCAGAATTTATCAGCATGTCCTAGGAGACCACATATGCAACAGAACGTCGGTACGTTTTCATACTTAAAGGTGATCCAGCTCCACTCATTACCAGATTTACGAACCTTCATCCTCCGTTTTAGTGGCTTAGCAATGTCAAGAGTTACTTTGATCCTCATAAACTCCCTCCATACGCCTTTGAAATTTCTAGGACATGAGCTAACAAACTTGTCTATTTGATTACTAATTTCCACTATTACTTTTTCTGACATGAATCCAGGTTAGATATCATGTATTTGGACCCAGAGATCGATACTGTTTAAATTCACACACCGAGGGTTCATACTTTCCTCCATCCGTGCTATAAGCAAAACTTTCCTGTTGAACGACCATGGACTGCCCTCAATTACTCTCTTGATATCAATTTCATGGTAGAACTGGAACAGAAACAAATTTGCATCAAGTTCCTTGATGTACACCCCCTTTCCTGGTCTCCACAATGCCGCTAAAGTTTGTTGCATTGCCGGAAAATCAAATATCCCATCCGTCAGAAATTTTCCAACCAAACATAACTTTGGATCGCCCATACAATAATTACCTTCCCCTCCCTCTTCTTTTGTCTCTCCAAATGCTATACCTCCTTCCTCCTCTTCCTCCAACAGAACATCATTCATCGCCTGAGTAATACTCTCTATTGATGCCATCTTGCTTCAAGAACTGAATGAAAAATAAAAGGATAACTGGACTTAAAAATGACTGAGACTTTGACAAAAGACTACAAAACCATGTCAAAAGACAAGACAACATGCATAAAATTAAATGTTTCACCAATGTTTAACCTGCATCATGAGAGTACGAGATAGCTCCAATGAACAACTTATTTCTTGTTGTTTTGATTTCGACTCTCATTCATTCTAAAATTTATCAAATTTAAAATATATAAATATTACACCATCTCATTCGGACGTCCGACACCGAAATAATATACATTTTACATTATTTTAGAATATAACTAGATACCAATTTACAACATTTTACTATAGTCCAAGTGGTTAAGGGTTTATCCTCTGTCGTCCCAGATCCTGGGTTTGACTCTGGCTCACCACGAGAATTTCTTAGAACAGATACTCATTTGTAAGGCTATAAGCCATATTAGTAAAAAAAAAAAAGTCTAACTAGAGATATAGGCAAATGTATTTGTGGCCGAAAAATCTTCTTTTAATTGAGAGATGGGGGATAGCAACGTCATGTAAGGGAGACCCGGTACCAAGAACAAATGGCGGATTAATATGTATTAAACATATAGCTAACATTCAGCTGTTCCTGTTGGAGATAAACTAAAATAAATTATTTAGTGTACTTTCTAAAAATCATTACAGTCTAACTTTTATAATTCATCTATTATTATCACCTTCTGTTTTCTCAACCAATACATGCATGCACATTAAAACCTGGTGTTTCACGTTTCAAGCCACCTTTAATTTTGTTATAATTTCGTGGGAGTTTAACAAATCTCGGATTTTACGGTTAAATCAAATACACTTATACATAAGCTCGTGATATATATATTTACAGCTTAATTATATCTACAAACATCTCTTGAACAATATTACTTAAGCTATAATTATCTCATATTTGGGAAGAAACTTTCGCTGAGAAATTGTTGAAATTTTTTTCTCCCGATCATTTCTCCTGTCTCTTGAAAAAATCATGAGGAAAGCATAGGGAAATTTTTTTTGTTCCGTTCTCTTTTCTTGTCTCCATATTCAAACACGGGGCTTTACACATATATGCATTATAATACTACATATTGTATATAAACATTTAGATTTCAAAAAAATGAATAAATGTGGAAGATCTCCATCCACTAATTTTGTGAATGTTCGCACCTGAAGAGAACATCGAAAGGAAAGTTGTACTATACACTATTCAAACCTTGAACAGGATGAGTATAAGTTACTTGGGGTGCCTCTTCTCACCAGGCTTCATCTTCTTAACCATCTTTTATGTGATTAAATTCTTTTTTATGATACTGCTCTAAGTTTGATTTTTGTCATTGTTTCGATAATATTTTTGACTTTTACTTGTGGTACCCTTGAACTTTGAAATCTCGTATTTTACCTTTCCATTAGTAAAATGTTAAATCTACAAAAACACTACAAAGAAAAGTAAAAAAGATAATGGTATCGGCTGTAAAAAACAATAGTACACGGGTAACATATATAACACTAAAATTATAGATTTTTAAGCTATCTAGTTAACACAAAAATTTCTCAACTAAGATGTAAAAAGTTCCCTAACCAACTCAATGTTTATGAATATTAATATATAATTATCAATTTTAGAAGGTCGATCAACCACTTAAATGCATTTTAAAACAATACTAAAATATATCACATTTCTTACCGAGCGCATTAATGGCTCCGTGGATTTATAAAAAAAACAAGAAAAATCCAAATAACTCGCAACGACAATACATTCCCCATCATTATGCTTAATGTTTTGGTAATTATTCATAAATATTTGTCAAAAATAATTATATTTTAGATATTGTGTGAAAGTATATAGTTAAATTACGAAAATTAACGCAAAATTTAAGTTAAAATATGATATAATGGCTATTTTGGTATTTTTTTAAAGTCCATTTAACTTTTTACTTACGGAAGGGTACCAAAAATCGAAAATAAAAAATATAAGTGTCCGACGAGTAGAAGTAACACTATAAGAAACAGGGCTTGTACCGACTACCAAACCGGTCGTAATAAGAAAAATATCGATCGTTATAAGGAAATTTCGACCGACAAATGTCGGTCATATTTATCTTAGTCGTTATTTGCTTTTCTGGTCGCAATTGACTTTGACTAACAAAAGTCTGACGCCACGTGGACAGGACACGTGTACACTCAATGGACAGGCCACGTAAAAAATTCCGAACGGTCGCTGTTCTACGTGATAACGCTAGAACTCTGACCAAAATACCTACTGTTTCATGGTCGGTGTTGTATGTGGGTCCAGGGATGCTTGGCTCATTTGGTCAGTAGCTGCGACCACACTAACCGACCGCCGTTTGGTCATTATAAGTCTATACCGACCACCAAACCCGTCGTTATTGTGACCGACCGAATTGGTCGTTATCGGGTCAGTGGCTTTGCTAGGTTGAGGTAGAAAAATGACCTCTTTATACCGACTGCTCTTCAAGTAGACGGTCGGTGTTGTATGTAGGTCCAGGGATGCTTGGCTCATTTGGTCAGTAGCTGCGACCACACTAACCGACTGTTGTTTTGGTCGTTATAAGCCTATACTGACTGCGTCTTTCCGTCATTATTGTTACCGACTGAATTGGTAGTTATCGTGTCAGTGGCTTTGTTGGATTGAGGTCGAAAAACGATCGCTCTATACCGACTGCTCTTTAAGTAGACGGTCGGTTTTTGGATGAGTATGGTCATTATTATATGCTTTCGGTCGTTATTTTCTGCCCAGATATGGTCATTTTCGGTCGTTGTTATTTGTATGCGGTCGGTATTATGCCTGGAAATTATTATTTTTTTGGCCTGCAATTATCCTTCCCCGTACAACAACGCATACGGTACCAATTACAGGCATACTACACTACATGAACCAACACAACCAGCAATCCTAACAAGCAACACAATTAAGCATCCTAACAAGCATCACGAGGAATTAACAACCAAATAATTTACATAATTAACAACCATGTTTCAACCATCCAAAATGTTGCAGCCAACCAAATGTATCAACTACTAATTACAAGTAGAATTAACAACCATATGTACACGTAAGTAATGAAAGCATAGTCAAAAGTAGGCACTAGGAATAGTACTAATTAAGCTCCTCCCGAGCCATTGTTGCCTCCTTCCTCTTCCATTTCCTCGCCTTTGTCATCATTGCCGTCATCTTCGGTGCCCTCGCTGCTAGTGGTGGTTTCTTGTTGAGCCTCCCTTAAAGCCTAAAATGCATACAACCATAAAACGCGTTAAAATAACAAACTCAATTATAAGGAATACCCTAAATTATGAGAAGGTTAAAGATTTTACCTTTTGGTGCTCCGCCTCATACTTTTTATAGATTAAGGTGAGTATGGTCCCTACATTGCGGGTCACTTCTCCAAGAATGGCACTGGAGAACACGATGGCACCAGATTCCAGATTTTGTTGCAGCTCAAGTGCAGCGGAGGCAATAGTATTTACCTGTTCATACGTGGGTGGTGTATGGTATGCAGCTGGATTTGCACTAGCATCCTCCATTATTGTTCGGACCACGTTGAAAAAATAGGATCCGGTATGTGAGATCCAGGGGCTTGGCTAGAAGATCCAGCTTGGCTAGAAGATCCGGCGACGTCGCCACGTCAAGCTCTATAATTGGCAGCAAGATTAGGGAGGCGTGTTGACGCCGAAAATCTTGAAAATCCAAATAGTTCATTTTTGGGAGGTCTTGTCATTCCCGGTGCTACGGCCTCAAACCACCAATGGATTTTAATGTTTTTTACATCTTAACAACGATCGGTTTGATACAGACCGTTTACCAAGAATCCGGTCGCTTTATGTACGAAGACAGTTATTTTTGTTTCCCAGAAATGTCAAATTCAGTCGTTATTACTCACCACGGTTATTATAGTCAGTCATTTTTACTATTTAGATAGTTTAAAATTTTAACCGGGTAGTTTGAAACTACCGGGCAAATTTTTAATTTTTACACAAACCAAAACAAATTAAACATAAACAAACAGTTCACAAACTTAAACCCAAAAGTTCACAATCAGTTCATAACAACTTAATTAAATAATTTTTAAATAAACTTAATTAACATAAACTTAAAACTTAAATAAACAAAAGCTCCATCTCATGGCCCATCATGACGATAGAGTGTTCGCAGATAATCCACCCCCATCATGGATTCTTGTAGATCTTCACGGGCCATTTCAGCCTTCACCCTCCACTCATCAACCTCGTCTTCAAGCACCTTTATGTCAAGCTTCAAATTGTGGATTTTATCCCTTAGCTTCCTTTCTTGCTCCTTTAGAGCGGCTATTTCACGTTCCATTTCACTCTTCGAACTCGAAATTGTTTCAAACCATAAGTAAAAATCATAGTTATATATA
>PHNY01090438.1:1201-13480 GCA_003724115.2 Anethum foeniculum
TTTGTTCTATATTGTATTCATTCTCTCATACAGTATATTTGAGACCTAACAGATTAAAATTGTGGGCCCATAATAGAAATATTGGTCTTCTTCCGAGCTTTCAAACGACTGCTTACGGGCCTAAAATGGACTTGTAGAACTCCTGGTATATCCCAAATAATAAAGACTGTAAAAACTGTCCAAAGCTCTGAATTTTTAATGAATTGACTCCAAAACATCCAATTTAAACTCCAATCCACTATTTTCTTCATTCCTATCAAGAAACATTAAAACACCTTAAATCAAACTCCAATTTCCTGCAAAATAACTTAAAATATAGGGATAAACGAATAATAAATATTTATTTATCAAATATCCCCACACTTAAGATCTTGCACGTCCTCGGGCAAAGAAAAAATAAAAGGCTACATCCTAATTTATTAACACCACTTTCGTAGGACACACGATTGCATTGAGCATATGCAACAAGCCTTTAAACCCCTAAGCAGCCCTAGTAGGACGAGTTCTGTCTCGTGAGGGCCTATAGTCATTGTACCCACAAAATTCATCTAGCTCATGTAAACTAATAAAGATGATAGTAGAAATAAATAAGTTTGTTCTACCAAGTATTTGATGCACGCTCATGTAACTCCACACAAACAAGATCACACATGCTATCTCAACTCAAGTATCAAGGTGTAAATGCAACGTCTTGGTGTCAAAAGTGCAAGTATCCACATAATCCATCCAAAGAATGTGCATAAGTACTTAAAAGTCCATGTCAAGTGCAAAACAAAATTGGTAATCATGCTAAGCATACAAGGGTACACCTTCAAGATAACTTGGGATTTTTATAACTATGACAAGTAATACCTCACCTTTCACTCACAAATGAATCACGCTCAAGAATAAGCGAAGTGTATCACTCAAACCATCATATACATAAGCACATTCGACACTTGGCATCGATCCAACTAAAACACAATATACATGAATAATGATAATCAAAAGGACTTTTATTCGTGTTGTAATGGGGCTAGGGACAAGGTATGTCAAGAAAAGCCAAATAGGGTAAAGTGTCAAAAGCTAATGGTTCTCCGTAAACAATTACACAATCTCCCAATATGTCTTCCCCACATATGGACTAATATGTGCATGTTACTTGATTTAACTTGAGACGATGTATCATTACACAACTAAAATAAAACATAACTAAAAAAATTAAAAGAAAATGCTCTCTCAAAATTTTTAAGGCATTTATTTATATTTTTTTTCTTTTCATGGTCATGAAAATATATTCATGGCCATGAATTTTTTCTGATTTTTTTTTTGCCTTGTATACTATTTTTTTTCGAGTTACAAACAAAGCACTAATAAATATACAATCACAATTATCCTCAAAAAGTCCCAAAAACATATACTACGCAAGTACAAAGCAACCTCAACATTCCCAAAGGTATGATCACAAGTAACCTATAACTCCTTATTACTCTCACTTCATTCACTAGCCTTTGAAAAGTAGGGATCAAAATTATATTAGGCCAATAGAAGAAATAGTTCTAGGTACGTAATATGGTATGTCACCGAAAGAAAGGATTAAGCTCAAAGGGCTACTAATGGATCACATATGCAAGGTTTGTTAAAGTGAGATGATGTATGGTTAAGCCTAAGTGCCTTTATCATGTCATCAATCATCCAATGCTATGTATCTAAAGAAGGGTCTAAGACAAGTGCTAGCTATGTAAATGTAATGAGGATACGCTAGCAAATGAATATAAAATGCAAAAGATATGCATATAGGCTCAAAAGCTCACTTGGTGTCAAAGGTAATCAATCCTAAGTCACAAGAAAATTTTCTTTTTAGCGCACCTACTTGTACTCAAAGCATGAAAACCATCATATCTTGCACATATTTATGTCCTTTTAATTACTTAAGACATTCAATGAGTCTATTAGCTTCAACTTGCTAGTGAAAGTGTGTGCGCAAGAGCATAACATTACACCTCTCAAACAAAAGAATTAACAACACAAGATCACTTAGCATGCATGGGTACATTTAGCTAAAATTGCAACAAGTAATGCATTAACTACTTGATAGACAATCAAAAATATTTCACCATATCATCTCTGTCATTTTATAAGGCTAGAATTCTATTATGAATTTTAAAAATTTTCATTTTTTTTGTTTTAACTATCGAGAACACCCCATCCCCGCACTTAAGTGAGGCATTGTCCTCAATGACTCCAATAGAAAACCAAAATAAACACAACTACTCCTACAAACTAAAACACAAAAACACGAAAGAAAACTAATCTATAAAGAAAAGAAAGAAGTACTCCCCTAGAATTGGATGATATCCTGGCAGCCTTCGAGGATATTAACAACATATGAAAATACCAGTAAAAGTTACAGGTAGAGTGGTTGAGGACCAGCAAAGTTTTTAGCATTGCAAGAGTTCATTTTCACCCATCATCATTTTATTTTTCCAGCAGCACATGATACAAATGATTGGGTGCCTCTGTCCAAGCCAGGCTTCTTTGACTATGTTGTTGGGCTTTGATCGCGCTGCATGCTGCTGAGTAAACCTGATACGCTGCTACATAAGTTGAAGGACATGTTGCCGAATGCTAAAAAAAACTTAGCGCTGAATGGTTTTGGCATTTGGATGATGCTGAACGCTTACTAACTGCTAGACGATGTTGACCGGGTGTTTTCAATGCTGACTGAATTATGTGACTGCTGAATACTGAATGCTGCATGTTATTAAAGAAACAGAAATATTTCATGGGCATGAAAAAAAAAATTCATGGCCATGAATTTTTTTTGTTTTTTATGAACTTCAAATTGTATGATATGTGGGTCGATTGTGCGTTCTAAAGTGAGTAGTCAATAGAAGCTTTTAGCAGAAGCTCATAACTCACCGTTTCTGTGTATCGAATGTGCACGGGCACTAAAAATAAATTCTGGTGGAATAGCATGAAGAATTACATTGACTACATGTGTAAATGTACGACTTGTCAGTTTTTTACGATTGAAGATTGAATATTAAAGGTTGGTGGTAAAAATAAGAGCATATCGTATATATATGTACTTTTTTTATAAATTTACCTTAAATATTGAAAAAACTTGATACTACTTGGATGATTGCGAACCGACTTATAAAATTTTGCCGCCTTTTTGCAATCCAATAGACTGATTCGATGGGAATATTTGATGAATTTTACAGAGACAAGATTACAAGATCATGTAGAATTTAAGTCAATATTTTATTAGTTAGAGATCCACGATTTACATATCACTTTCTGAATGATTTCAAAAGACTTATGATACTAATTCAATTTTAGTACTGCAGTTTATCCGCAAATAATAATCCAATATAAGAACTATTGTACCCAGGAGAGGAGGCATTAAGAGGCGAGAAGCTGCCATGAACCACCCTCAAATCCAAAATTTGATAAGTTTTTATTTTGAATAAGTACAACCCAACCCAATGTTTGGATGCAGCCAGCCCAAAAACTTAATAACACTTAAACTTCAAATTGCAAGACATCAATTTCACGTATACACTCTAATTGTTAAAATTAGAATCGAGTTGGGGTTTTAAAGAAGCAACAGAGACGGAAGCTCAGAATCAGTGATTGGGAGACCAAAAATAATGGTGAAAGTGCGAGAGATCATTCATTCTTATCTACTTCTTCCTTCCTGACCAATAAATTCAAAGGTAAATCTAAAATTTCTTAACACTTTCTTGCAATTTATATATGTGAATAATGTTTATAATTAGAGGTTTTAGTTTTATACCCATATCCAAAAAACTCAACGAAAACATTAGGTTTTAGGAGATGTATTTGGAAACGGATACCAAGCTACTCGACGATGCTTGTAAGGGAGTACAAGAAAGATCATATATTTCATATTATTATTATGGATTGTATTGAGTTTTTTAAGCACTTTGAGGATGTGTGTAACAGCCCGACTTTTCGGACTATTAATTCTAAACACAAATCTAAAATAAAATACAATTTATTGATCAAAAATCTATTACAAAGGTGACTATTACAAAAGCGCAGCTAACAGAAGTCCAAAAGTCAATCTACTCCAAACCTAAGATTCTCAAACTCCAATGCTATCCAACTCGAATCTTACACCGAACCTGAAATATTAAAAGAATGAGCCACGAAGCCCAGCAAGCAACTACCGTCCAACGGCTCAAAATAATATTTTATCCTTTTTCAAAAACCACAGTTTAGACATGTAACACATAATACAGATTCACACATAAATTCGATAACAAATTGGACAAGATGCACACGATGCACTTAATAACGATTATCAACGATGCACACAACATATTCTATAGTTCACATAATCAAAATTCTTATTCAATAAACAAATTTTAAAATCATATTCTTATTTCAAAATCCCACAGTTCTAAATTACGGTCGAACTATAGGGTCGTGTGCCTGGCATAGTGCCGTAATTTAGAACCGTGGGATTTTGAAATAAGAATATGATTTTAAGTCAAACGTTAAGTCAAATCAATGAGGTATCGATGTGTTCCGGAACTTGCGTAAACTAGTTCTATATGTCACACTATCCAGTGACCGGATTCTATGATTCGATGCATAATCTAAAATTGAGGGATTCTGAAAATAATTCTTATCTTATTAATCACATATCGATTCCATACTTACGACAATCAAACAAATATTCGAGCACATGAATCGAACAATATAAGATACGTTACACAACAATACGGAGTAACGGATAGTCACTTACTAAACAATTAAGAACATGTAAGCATACAATATATGATACATTACACAATAATACAGAGCAACAAATAGTTACTTACCTCAATTACGCAAATATATAATTCACACAATATCACATGTTCAATCATTAGCGACTCATCAAAAATGACACATCTCAAATCTCGATCTTCTCCATGACTCCTATCCTGACCAGAATTGTATTTTCCCTTTTTGACCCTCTAAACGATGTTTTCTTGAAAAATTCAAAACACAAAAGTTGTAGAGAACGAAAAGACCTTTATGAAAAGTCTAAAATCAATGAATTCCGGCTTACGATGAATTTGATACGAATTTTATAAGATTGTTGATTTTTGTGTATAAAAGTCCTACGAATTTTAATAATAAAGATGAGGAAGGAGAATATGATGTATTTATAACGATACAAAACCCCAACTCCAGATTTACTAGTTATCCATATTAAAACCCGATTCAAATTTTAGGCCCGTTAGTCAAACCCAATTTTAATAATCAGAATATTTATCCAGTTTTAATCCTTTTTATTCTATTTTCTTTTTTTATTATTATTATTCTATTACGGGATATTACATACTACCCTCCTTAAAAAGAATTTGGTCCCCAAATTCACAACAATCCTATACGCGTCAACCCCTAATCGACCAAAGGTCAAACTTAACTACGGTCCACAGGAACGCATCCGAGAGAATGTATTAGTCTCATACCTAATACACTCTGAAGAACAGCCTGCTCTGATATCAACTGTAACAGCCCGACTTTTCGGACTATTAATTCTAAACACAAATCTAAAATAAAATGTAATTTATTGATCAAAAATCTATTACAAAGGTGACTATTACAAAAGCACAGCTAACGGAAGTCCAAAAGTCAATCTACTCTAAACTAAGATTCTCGAACTCCAATGCTATCCAACTCGAATCTTACACCGAACCTGAAATATTAAAAGAATTAGCCGTGAAGCCCAACAAGCAACTACCATCCAACGGCTCAAAATAATATTTTATCCTTTTTCAAAAACCATAGTTTAGACATGTAACATATAATACAGATTCACACATAAATTCGATAACAAAGTGGACAAGGTGCACACGATACACTTTATAACGATTATCAACGATGCACACAACATATTCTATAGTTCACATAATCAAAATTCTTATTCAATAAACAAATCTTAAAATCATATTCTTATTTCAAAATCCCACGGTTCTAAATTACGGTTGCACTATGCCCCCGACACGGCTCTATAGTTCGATAATTCAATGATTCGATGGGGGCTAGTTTACGTCCCTCGTTAAGTCAAACTCAATAAGGTATCGATGTGTTCCGAAACTTGCGTAAACTAGTTCTATATGCCACACTCTCTAGTGACCAGATTCTATGATTTGATGCATAATCTAAAACTGAGGGATTCTGAAAATAATTCTTATCTTATTAATCACATATAGATTCCATACTTACGACAATCAAACAAATATTTGAGCACATGAATCGAACAATATAAGATACGTTACACAGCGATACAGAGCAACGGATAGTCACTTACCTCAACTACGCAATCATATAATTCACATAAGATCACATGTTCAATCATTAGCGACCTATCAAAAATGACACATCTCAGATCTCGATCTTCTCTATGACTCATATTCTGACCAGAACTGTATTTGCCCTTTTTGAGCCTCTAAACGATGTTTTCTTAAAAAATTCAAAACACAAAAGTTGTAGAGAACGAAAAGACCTTTCGGAAAAGTCCAGAATCAACGAATTCCGACTTACGATGAATTTACTAAGATATTTACAAGATTGCTGATTTTGTGTATAAAAGTCCTACAAATTTTAATAATAAAGACGAGGAAGGAGAATATGACGTATTTATAATGATACAAAACCTCAACTCCAGATCTACTAGTTATCCATATTAAAACCCAATTCAAATTTTAGGCCAGTTAGTCAAACCTAATTTTAATAATACGAATCTTTATCGAGTTTTAATCCTTTTTATTATATTTTCTTTTATTATTATTATTATTATTCTAAAAATTATGGGATATTACGATGTGTTAGTTGAGTTTGTCCATATGTCTGGTTCTTTAAGCCCTTTGAGGATGTGTCAGTTGAGTTTGTTCATAGTTTTGCAAATGATGTAAGTCATATTTTAGACCCGTTCTATGTCACATGAGGAAGGGATTGGTACTGAGTTTGTTTTGAAGTTATTGTGTTTGATTCTATTTAATGAAAGCAAATACTTAATCATCGCCAATAGGCTCTTTATATAGGATCTTAACTTCAAAAATAAAGAGTCTTGTATAAATTAAAGCTCTAACGGCCTTTAAAAAGTTAAAGTTCTACTATCTATCCTCAAACTTAAGAGCTATTACATGACTCTTAACTTTTATTTCCTAATTAAATATTCATTCCCTCCAACTCTTACCCCATTTTTGTCTCTCTTTTGTATTCAAATATGAATAAATATAAATAGAGAGTGGATATAGTGAGTATTGATGGAGTTGACCCTCTTAAAAATGTCATAACTTACTAAGAGCATCTCCTACAAACTGCTTATACAAGCTCTTAAATAAAAAAAATAGAGAAAATGGGCAAATTTTAAGCTCCAAGAGACTCTTAGAGGTTCTTTAAAAGCTTAAGAGACTATTATCTCTCCTTAGTTTTAAAAGCACATACATGGCTCTTAACTAATTTTTATCAAGAAAATATTCATCCCCTCCGATTCTTTTAATACCTACATGCTATAGTGGAATTTAAGATATTAATGAAATATAAATAAGGAGTATAGATAAAGAGTATTGTTGAAATTGACACGATAATCTATATACTAACTTACTAGGAGCTATATTTTTTTATATTATTTTTAAGAGTGCGTTATGAGTCTCTTGGAGATGCTCTAAGAGCCTAATACTTCATATTATATTTAGAAGTTTACTAAGAGACTACTCCCTCCATCCCACTTTAATAGTCCACTTTGCAAAAAATTCTCAAAATATTTGTAACATTCTTTAACCCATGCAATTTTATAATTCCAATATTGACTAAATTAACCCACAAGACCACCCTCATAAATATTCTTGCTAAATATTCTTGCTGAGAATCGACGAGTTTGCAAACTCTATTTAAAGTACTCATATTCTGGATTTTGTGTGTGCGTGTGTCTATATATATATATATATATATATATATATGTATACATGTACTTAACCCTACTTTTATACTTAAAGTACTCCATTAGTTATAGAATCAAAGATGAGAAACCTTGATTTAAATGCATTACAAGAGGAAGAGGATGATATAATTTTCCATGCTGAAGAAACTGGTAACGGGTTGTAGCAAGGGCTCAACATTGATTTGAATGAGTCACTTTTGCCAGAAATGATGCCTTTGAGCGAATTATTGCTGGAGATAATTCATATTTTTACTGCAATTTATTTTCCAAATGTATTAAAATCTCTTTGATGAAGTAAGCTGTTTTGGTTGTCAAGTTATTTTATTTTTTGCTTTTAGTTTCCCATGAAAATTCTAGTCTCTTCCTTGTTTTAATTGTAACAAGAGCTTTGTTTCTTTTTAGTTTTGCAATGCATACACTTTGTTCTTCTTTTACTACTGTATGATAAAATTTTATGTGTGTTCCGGCATATACGTAACAGAACTTTGATAATTTTGTGTGATCCAAATTCACATATTAGCACATTGAAAACAATCAAACAAAACTAATTTCAAACATAAAGAATTCATGTACATACAACAAGAGGACTTAAACAGCAATAGAAACTAGAACACGAACAAAATGAGGTCGAAGCCAAATGGTTAGTTTGCAACATTTGGTTCCATGTCATAGTCAAAATTGCAGACTTTCACTGCACGTGGACACTGTCAATACTTTTTTTTTTTTTTTTTATATTAGCCATACATTTATAAAAGTATTTTTGTATCACACATGTTTTGCTACAAATCTATTTTCCACCAGCAATTATTTGGGGAAAATATTGATCATAACAAGTCGCAGATCCTTTCTAACTTGTGGCTATACCAGCATTTTCACTAGAAACTGGTACAAGAGCATCCCATGCAGCATTCAGAACTTACCAATTTAACCCCTCCAGATCCCCTAATTCCCATAGAGAAGCCCCACATGGAGCTAACATGCATGTACCAGTACATGTAAAATTTAATCCAGATATATTATCCGGTTATTATGGTCAACTAATATTATGGATTGTTATAATGTACAGATTTAAAGAAATAAATAAACACAACATATGAAATATGTCTTGAGGCAACATATGCGGATTATTATTGATCACAAATGAGGAAGGTTTGTACCTACTAATGGTCCCTGTTTGACTTTTAAAAAAGGAACCGATCATAAAATCATAGAACTACTGACTTGAGAAAAAACGAGTTCATTAGACAAAAAAAGTTCACTACATAAAATCAAAGAGCTATTAATTTGAGACAATATTACAGAGGAGTTTCATCTAGAGTATGCACTGACTTGTAATATATAGAGCTCTTCAAAAGTCTACTACTTATTGTACATTTTCAGCATAATTTAGCCAGTTGGTTACATCTTCTATAAGCTCTGCATCACAATACATCTTAATTGATAGTTTGTGCTTTTTCTTTAAAGAACCTCTCTTCATACAGGGGATTTTATAACTATTGGTACCTCTCACTTTCATAATTTCAATCATGCATTGTTGGAAAGTTAAGAATATACGGTTGGAATTAGAACTGCAGAACCGCGGAACGTATTGAATGCTTTTTCCACAGAGCTGATTAGCTCGTCTTGTTTTGGAAGCCTCTTTGTAGTGCAGGTTCTGAATTGCATTAAAAAAATCCAAGGTCTAAGACGTTTAAGTCGGGAAGGTTTGGAGGCTGGCACGTTAGCTGAATATTTAAACCACAGCGTGAGACGGCTAAACGAAATTCTTCATCATCCGAATAATGTGTGTTCAAGCGTTATCTTGTTGGATACGTATAAGCTTATCTATATCACTAGCTAGCCACTTCTCCAAAATAGCAGGGAGTACTTTGGTAATTAAAAAAAAATCTTCCCATGTCCCTTCCAACAACAGTAATTGACTTTGTTTCAAGAGTTCCCGCAGGCCTATTCGCGATGCTCTCTGGCAGGTTCCTCCGTAGTAAATGGGAAAATTTCAATCTTTCCAGAGAACATTTCTATGCCATTTGAATTAAATCTTGGGTATGCAATAACGGCCAAGAAACCTTTCTCAAGAAAAATTTAACACTCAAATCAGATCTTTCTAAAGAACACTTAGCTTGATTGTAGGTCTAATCTTGGTGAATGATTCAAGTTAAAATTATTTATAACACTCATTGTATATGGATAATAAGAAACTTGTGGAAAAAAAATCTGTGTTTAAATCAAACGTAAAATTTGAAAAAGATATTATGATCATTGAGTTTTGGAGTGAAGATGGATGTAGCGGATGATAGAAGTGGTTAATAATTCAACTTGAAGTACAATATAGATAATAAATACTACTTAACTAACGTGTAATATGATATGTAAAAACTAAATTATATTGCTGTGAAAATGAGAATAAAAAGAAGTATATTAATTTTTTTTTAATATGTGTGAAATTTAAAAAGTTAACTATTAAAATGGGATAGAAGGAGTATTGAAGATGCCTGTGTCTCAAAAAATAAAAGTTATTTGATTTTGATTTAAAATAAAATTTCAAGTTTGATTATGGATTATGATTTCGTACCATCGAGTTTTGGAACAAGTGACAAGTAAACAAAAAATACAGCAAAGCAAAATGCTAACAGCACTCAAAAGATTCCCGGGACATCACAATAAAATTGAACAGAAACCACAATGCACACAAAATGCAAAAAGCTTACAAAAACCATGAATAAAAAAGTACAAACTACATACACAGATGTGTATGAGTATTATGACCGTTGTGGGCCCATTTCTTTGTCTGAAACAAGACCAGTGTTCCTGTCATTTGTTCTCTCAATATTTACAGCTTGACCCTCTTACCCTAACACAGTCACCCTACTCTGTGTATAGGTGTATGTGCCTCTATATCTACAATGCCTTACACAAAAGACAACTATTTTGTTTGATTATTAAATAAAGCTTGTGACTGTGACAACGGCTACCAACAAAGTGCATTTGTTTGTTCTAACCAATATCTCCAATCCACATGATGCACATTATTAACTTCTTGAATGTTTCTCAGCCGTTTGATCAATACCCCTTATAGAATTAGTACACTTTTTCATTACTAATAGTGTATTTTTAATGACTTTTTTACTGTTTACATGTATATTTATTAGCATAAGATTAAAACATTAATACAATGATTCAGGTAGATTAGCAAGCTAATAAAATATTGTACTTTTCTTGATGTTAAATACTTGTAACCCCCACACTTTCTTTCATTTATTACATCTTTACTCACCTTCTGCAAACACTCTCTCTAGTTCTGGAAAGATTCAGTCTTTTCAAGTAAAGAATCAATGGCATTGTTTCTTCTCGTTCTTTTAGCTTTTGCTGCTGTTTCTGCTGATGAAGGTGTGTAATCTACTAATCTTTGTTTGTTTTTTTCACTATAATCAGTATTTACATATATGTTTATATATCTTGTTGGAGTTTTATTGTTGGTTCTGATAATAGTCCAGTGTATTTTTGTATATATTGTTGAAGGACTCCATTTTTTATGTTGTTTTGGTGTTGAGCTGAGATGGGCACATAGATTTTGACTCTGTGTGTGTTTTTACCCTTCAACTGCACTTATTTACTCACCATTTGGAATATTTATCAAGGGTTTTGTTGTTATATGTATGTTAGATTACTTGTTTGTGTTTTGATTAGAAGAAGTAACTATCCTTAACATTGCCTATTGTTTGTTACATATACTAGAAGTGAGAAAGGAGCAAAGCTTAAGAATAGTAATGTTCTTTGCTCTTTACATAAGTTTTCTCTTGTTTTATATATTACTGTATTATTTAGCAAAGTTGAGAAGATTGATTATACTTTTGTTTGGTATCTATACATTTCTGATTTCTCATATTAAACAAAACTGAAAATATAAAACATCATGGTGTAAGAACAATATAGAGCAGAATATCAGGTTGTAGTTATTTTGTTTACCTGAGTTTTAAAAAAAGTAGAAACCAATATTGAAAATGTTGCTTTTTATTAAGTACCAAAAGGCAATGTGTTCTTAAATTTTACTCCATATGTCCCATTGAATTCTCTACGTTACTTTTTGGCACGCATTTTAAGGCTCATTTAAAGTATAGTTCCATAATTTTTTTAAAAAAATTTTCTTTTCTGAATTTAAAATTTTATTCAGAAATTTTTTTTAAAAAAATAATTATAAAACTACAATTTATAGGAGCCTCGAAATGCATGCAAACAGTGCATGTACGCTACCTAATGGGACGGAGGGAGTAGTAACAGATCTGTGCAGGTCCCGCTAGAAAGGTATCCATATTAATAAGGGGGGGGGGGGG
>PHNY01090573.1:12639-23846 GCA_003724115.2 Anethum foeniculum
CGATTTTATTCAAGTAATTAATATTTGGCCTTGAATTATATTTGGCCTAATATTTAATATCTTACTAGTGCTTGTATTTAAACGTCCTTGTTACGTTTTATACTTTGCCAATTATTTAAGATATTGAATTATCTCTCGGATTTAGTATTGGTTTATACTAATCCAACCTTCTTTCTTACTTAAGGGATTTTATAAGTCGTAGTGCTTGTATTATATTCTTTGATGTGAGGTGAATTGAAGTGAGGTGATTCTCGCTCTAAGACCCAAGTCTTAGACACGCCGACGGGGAGTTGGGTGTCTACTCACCGTGAAGAGGAGGAAAGATCCAAGACCCGATCTAAGATCCAAGACCGGCAAAGGGTGTGGATACGAAGTCTACGCAAAAGGTTATTGCACAGTTTTGAGGAAGTAATGGGGAGTTACGCTCCAAGACAAGCTTGCAAGGGTTCTACTTAGATTGTGAGGAAGTAACGCGAAGTTACGTTCCAAGATTAATCTAGTAGGTTTTGCTATTGTATTTTGAGGGATTAACGGGTAGTTAAGGTCCAAGACAAATACATAGTGGTTGTAAAGGCTTCTCCGCCTACTATAAAGGAGTATATTTGTAGTAGAGAAAATCTCGAGTCCGGGGAGGATCTCGTGGACTGGACTAGGGGTGAGTGGACTCCGTTTGCTGAGTAGCCACCTCGAACCAGGATAAAATCTCTGTCTCGTACTCTATTTCTTTACCGCTTTACTCTTCCGCACTCGATTTACTTGTTTTCAAGTAACGAATTTTTAAACGGTAAAGAAAATTTGAAAACGCCAAGCTCTAAATTTTAAAAGGTTATAAGCTATTCAACCCCCCCTCTAGCTTATTAACCCCTATTTCGGGCCTAACAAGTTTTGTTCATTTCGATCATGGTATTAATTTTATTTTTTTAAAACTCATTCTCCAGGCTGAAACGACATAGCTTTTTCATAAGGGGAAGTCGGTAGTAGGGAATCAACTTTATTTCAATTATTTTCATCTTTATTAAAGTAATTAAATGTTAATATTTAATACAAAAATAAATTAAAGAACCAAATCATATCCTTAAATGTAATAAGTTTCAGGATATTTTATCCAAAATTTTGATCGTCGCGTTATAGTACAATAAAAATAAGAACCATTACTTCTTATATTAAACAGGTTAGAATTGTTTGATTTAAATAAAGAAATATTTTTTATTTTAATGATCTAAACCAAATATAATAGATATCCTAAATTGAATATAATTTTTAATCTAAATTTCACCGTTGGATATAATAAAAAAGAAATTCTAAATTTTACTAATGTAAACAAGAATCAAGTATAAGTAGATATCTTAAATTAATTAGAATCCTTAATATAAAATTTGAACTTCAGTTTTTAAATAATTTTAGTTAATTAATTAATTTCAAATCATCACTAAATTAAAGATTATTTCATCAGTTTTGCATGGGCAGATCTGATTTGTAAAACTCAAGATAGAGCTCAAATAATAAATTAAACGCTTGAAATTCAATAAATTCATTTTTGTATTTGTTGTGATTCCGGTTCGACTCTTTTTTCTTTAACTCTTTCAAATTATTGATGAATCATTTCTTTTATATAATAAAATATTAAATTGTTCTAATATAAATCCAATTCAATAATTGAATTTGAAATCCAATAAAGTGATATTTTTGTTATTTTTGTTATTTTTTCAAATCCAATTTCAATCTTCTTTTCTTAAGTTCAATACTCCGTCAATGACATATTAGAATAATATTTATATTTTATCCTATATTATAAATATGATATAGATGAATTATTTTATAGTTTTTATTATTGGATGAAATATTAAATTGATCTAATACGAATCCAATTTAATACAAAATAAAACTAATGCTAAAATCCAATAAATTTACTTTTTTTTTACTTATTTACATACAATTTGAATCTTCTTTTCTTTAGTTCAATTCTCATGAAGAACATATTTAAATAATATTATATTTTATACCTATACCATAAGTATAATACAAATAAATTTATTTTATATTTTCTTTCATATGATAAAATATTAAATTAATTTAGTACGAATTCAATTCAACGCAAAATTTGAAATTCAATAAATTTATTTTTATTTCTTTTAAATCCAATTTGAATCTTCTTTTATTTAGTTCGATACTCAACAACAACATATTAAAATAATATTTGTAATTTATGCAAATATTACATTGTTAAAATTAAAATATTGAAAACCGTAGTATTGAAACTTTTTATTGCAATAATTAATTTAACTACTTACAATGAAGATCCAATTTAAACACAACAAATTTTTAATTTTTACGTGAAAATTAAGATCTTAACTAATTAATTCCCCCTCAATTTTGTTATAACTATCGGTTAATATAAAAGAACAAATTTGAATGATTATCCGGTAAAGTCATTACCATAAAAATTGGCTTTATAATATACACAAAAGAAGTGCAAAATTTTAGATAAATATTATTTTGTATATTTTAATTTTATTGTTAATTAAATTTCAAGTGAGATTATGTGTCGTTAGTTCAAAATTTCATTTCTTAAAATGTAAATTCAATTTAAAATATTTTTTAATTTAGGTATCTACACTGAAAACATAAATAATTATCTCTGAAATATAATAAATTTATATAATAATATTTTTATGTTATCAAAAAAAATATACTAGAGTTGTTACTTATCGAAGTTTTTCAGTTGGATAACAAGAACAACCGTATCACAAAAACAAAATATTTACTATTTAATATTTTTGCGTAATATTTATCTTAGGAATAAAAAATTGATATAATTTTAAGATTAATATATTTTGTAAGTGATAAAGGAGATCATGAGAGATAAATTTGAGAATTTAATATAATTTTAAAATTAATATTTTTATAATGCATATATATATATATATATATTCAATAAAGAAGTAAAAATATGCATTTCACAACTTATAAGCTAAGTATATATTAAAATTAAAATTAAAATAAAATTTTAAATTAATTAAAATTAATGAGTTAAAAATATTTTATGTCAAATATATTGCACTAAACCAAATACATAATATACCTCAATACCATACTCATTTTTTGATTTGAACCCCTACCGTTCCATGATCCAGACGACCAACAAGTAAGAACACCCATATCTGCTGAAGAGTCAAGACTCTCTTTACTTGTTTTTTATTTTAAAAAGTAAACAAGAATGATGTTATAATGATCGTGAGTATCTACATTTAAGAAAAAAAAGGAACAACTTTAAAAGAGAGAACAGATATAATTTCTATTGGAAGGTGAGAAAAGACAAGGTAAAGGAAAATGGACAAGGAAAACAGCTGCAGTGATGCAAAAAAGGTGGTAGAAGAAATTGCAATTCATGGGACGAGGCACGTTAACTACAACGTACTTGGTAACATATTCCAGGTTCCTTCCAAGTACGTTCCTCCTATTAGGCACGTTGGCTGTGGTGCATACGGAATTGTCTGGTAATTTCTATCTCGTTGTTTATCTCCGAATTTCAGAGAGTATATTCAAAGAACTTCTCTTCTATTGTTGTCGTTGCTAAATTAATGGTCTTGGCTGATTTGTCTTCATTCATATAGCAACTCGCATCGCTCCTGTATTGTTGTCGTTACCAAATTAACCGTCTTTGCTGATTTGTCTTAATTCAGATAGCATTGTTGGCCGTCGATTACCAATTTCCTTTTACATTTCCTCTACTTTTTATTACTAAGTGATCTAATTTACATGTTGCAGTCTCGCTACAGATTCTGAAACGAAGGAAGAGGTCGCGATTAAGAAAATTGCTAATGCTTTCGCTAACAGGATTGATGCTAAAGGGACTCTACGCGAAATCAAGCTCCTCTGCCATATGGACCATGACAATGTATTTAATATCTCCTTGAATAAACATAAATCTTTCTTGAATTGCTATGTAGCCTAATTATTTCACTTCTAGAAAATTTCCAATTCTTAAACCATCTTTCTGTTTTTATGAATCTCAGACTGGCAATGCAGAATTCTAAACACACGATTAATCAGTTAATCATTTTTTCTCTTTAATATTGTATTTGGTTGGGGTGAATGAATGGAATGGAATGAAATGAGATTTTAAGTGTAAAATGATTAAATTTTTAAATTTTTCATTCTTTAACCCATTCCATTTCTAACCACCTAAACTACAATCAAATACCCCCAATTTGAGATGGAATGCTTCATTCCTTACTAATCTCATTTTCTTTGCAATTCTAATCATAACAATTTTGCATCTCTAATTTTTTTTCAAATTTTCCCTCCAACTCCTATTTATTTCCTTTAATTTCACCCATTTCATTCTATTCACCCTAACCAAACACAATCTTATGGTTTTGGGCTATTTTTAAACTTTTGTGTAGGTAATCAAAATTAAGGACATCATGCCACCACCGGAGAAAGAGAATTTTGCTGATGTTTATATTGCCTATGAGTTGATGGATACTGATCTGAATCAAGTAATACGCTCATCTCAGGCATTGACACAAGACCACTGTCAGGTATATTTCTCATATGTATTCTTTTTCTTTTTCTTTTTTTTGCCTTCTTCCCCTTGAATTTAATAGCTTCTATTTTGCGAGTTTTATGCACGAAAAATGCTAGGTACCCCAAATTTGTTCCCAAAAAATTTAACATAATTAAAATGATCGTAATTGTAGATACCAAGTTGTTTAACATAATTAAAGACCAAATTCAACTTTTGCTTACAATGTTGAGAATCTTAACACGTATATTGTAGGGATGTTAATTTATACCGATCCGATGGATACGCAATCCGTTTCGACCTGAATGGATTTAACCGAACTTGAAATTTTTGAATTCGGGTTTGGGCTTGGATTTTATTTTCAAACCCAAATTGATTTCGGGTTGAATTTAAATTTTGCCTTTTATCCAACTGAACCCGACCGGAGACCCGAAAACCAAACCCAACTCTACCCGAACCCGAAACACGACCTGAAATTCGAATAAAATTTATATTTATAATTTTTTAGTGTTATGTAATTATATATTTATATAACAGTATAATATTATATATTTCTTAAATTACTTTATCTTAGATGTAATGTAAGTAATTAACATTTAATAGTTGATACATGTTTTCATTTATTTATTTATAGGTGCTTGTAAATTATTAAAAAAAATTGGACATGTATTGCTTAAATATTGTGCATTAAATAACTAAAAGTATAATAAGAATATAACTGGTAGGTTGAAAGATCATCGATAATTAATTTTAGTATGTTTTAAGTATAAACTGAGTTATATGAAATATAAGGGGCCTTATTTTCGTATTTCTAATTTTATATAAATAGTGATATAATTTTTTTATTTTTACTTTGCAAGTATCCGAATTAAACCCGGACCGAAATCCGAAAAAATCCAACAGGTCGGTTTGGATTTGCGATTTAATATGCGAACCCGAATCCTATCCAAACATTAACATAACGAGTTGGGTTTGGTTTTTATGAAACCCAAATGGACCCTACCCATTTGCTATCCCTTACTGATAACAGCACCCACATTTGTATATACCATTGAATTCTGGCAAGTGAATTTGTTATAGTACTATGCAACTCTTTTACCGTTCCAGTGTTTTAAGTCCCGACTCAAAGTGTTTTAAGTCCCGACTCAAAGTGAAGCTTCAAGTGATTTTCTTAAGTATTTGTTTTTCAGTATTTTCTGTACCAGTTACTCCGTGGATTGAAGTACATACACTCTGCAAATGTTTTGCACCGTGATTTGAAACCAAGCAACTTGCTTCTCAATTCAAACTGTGACCTCAAAATTTGTGACTTTGGGCTTGCGAGAACCAACTCTGAGACGGATGTTATGACAGAATATGTAGTAACCCGCTGGTACAGGGCCCCAGAATTGTTACTTGGTTGTTCAACATATACAGCTGCCATTGACATCTGGTCAGTTGGTTGCATTTTAATGGAGATAATCAGGAGGAAACCTCTATTTCCGGGTAAAGACTATTTAGAGCAACTGTTTCTCATCACTGAGGTAATCATTGCGTTTCAGCTTCCTTGGTAGCGTTTTTTTTCAGGAAGAACCTCAATTATGTGTAGATTTTAAAAATATGCAATACTGTAAAGCCTGACTTCCAAAAAGATCATAAGATAAATTATTAAAAATTTACCTTGCTACTCCCTCGTTCCCATTATACATGTATCTTTTGGAAAATAATTTATCTTAGAAGACGTTTGAAAACGTGCATTTCATTTCAAATGATGGATTTCAAATGATAGGATTTGAGTTGTCATTTCAAATTCTCATGTTTATACTAATATTTGAATGTTCTGGATTTCAAATAAAATCCAAATCAAAATTCTCAAACAACATATTTGATCAAATCCAGAATTTCAAATTAAATCAAGTTCCCAAACAGGCCATTAAATTACTTGTTCCTATCTTTTTTCAATACAAATTTAAGGATAATTTTTCAAAATTATTGTTATATTTGTTATTTCCTAATAACAAATACTCCCTCCGTTTCACAGTACATGTCCATTTTAGATGAAAAATTTGTTTAAAATTACTTATTCACTTCAACTTTAAATGTAAATTTATATTTTCAAAATCAACTCTACTCCACATATCTCTAATTTATATTTCAAAGATCAACCATATTCCACATATTATATTTATTTAATGCAATTAATACATCTTTTTCTTATAACATTCATTTTTCTTAATATGTGTAATTTTTTGAAAGTGGACATTTATTTTGAAAAGGATAGAGTACTTTATTCTCACTTTTCAATGCATTAATACTTTTGCATTTATTTAAAAATGTTATTAAACAATCATTTTCTTAATATGCGTTTTTTTTTCTTCCAAAATGGACATGTATAATAGGACGGAGGGAGTAGTATTTTAAATAAGGGTTGTGAAAAACTATTGTTGCTTTACTGTGCTAGTATTTTGAGTGTGGATTGTGAAATAATATGGTGGTTTTTCTCTGAACAGCTGCTAGGCTCTCCAGAAGACTCTGATCTTGGATTTCTTAGGAGTGAGAATGCAAAAAGGCACCTTAAACAACTCCGTCAAGTTCCAAAGAAATCTTTGGTGGAGTTGTTCCCAGATGCATCACCGGTAGCCCTCGATCTTGCACAGAAAATGTTAGTATTTGATCCGTCAAAACGCATAACTAGTAAGTGCCTCTTGGTATTCAAGAACAATATTAGCAATTTGTGTATAGGAAAATTTATATTTTCATATTTAAATCAAGCTAACGAGGATGCCTTTTGTTCTTATTCTCATGATGATTGTGTAGTTGAGGAAGCATTAAAGCATCCATTTCTGTCAAGTCTGCATGAGATCAACGAGGAGCCAACCTGCACATCTCCCTTCATTTTCGATTTCGAACAAGAAAATTTAAGTGAAGAAGAAATCAAGGAACTGATATGGTTGGAAAGTTTCAAATTCAACACAGATAAGATGCAGGAGTAGTCAGATATCTCTCTCTTCTGCCAAGACCATTGGTATTCCAAATTAGTATCTATAGTAATAATGGCAGAAATATGATTTCTCCTTTGTACTGAGCAGTTCGTAGAACTACATTGTTCATCACTTTTTTCAGCAGAGTGGGTTGGACATATAGCCTAGTGGCCAGAATTTCCACCACCCTGCCCCATGAAATAAGATCATGTGTTCGAATACTCACTCCCCCTCCCCGTATAACATTACAATGCATTGATAATTTTGGTTCTGGTACTAGATTTAATATTTTGAAATAACTTGCCTTCTATAATCGTGATTTGTGATTGATTTGCTGCGATTAGTTGCAGCATTATCTAGTTATTATAAACTTTTTACAGCTTTCCTTGTGGTACATGTGTTGTTCAAGCTTTTCTTAGTTTTCATTATTTCCTTCCTGGATATATCATGGTTTTTCTGTCTTCCCCAAATTTTTTTTATTATCCTTGATGCTTCTGATTTTAAGTTAGTAAAATTTGATTGAATTCTATACACATTTTATTGGTGTTCTCAACTTCATATATGAAATGGTACACGAGGTTTTTAAATGTTTAACAGCGAAATGTTAGACCATTAACGTGAGTCTGCTCTAAAAGAGGTTCTGGTATCAAGTTTATATAAAGATGTTATGCCGGAAATGAGAAAGGTCTCCTGGGAGAAAGCTGAATCTCTTAACGGTTAAAATACTACTGATGGTGATGATGATACTTTCAGAAAGGCCCTAAATATTTTGAGATGTTGTTTTCAAAGTTTTCATTTATAAGTTCATGTCATGTGTAGTTGAGTCCTACTTTACTGCTACTGCTGTTTTTAATTCTGAAGGTGCTTTTGTTTTTGCAGAATTTTGAAGTAACTTGTAGATAGTGGTTTGCTTAACATGTTCAAGTCTGTAAAATGTGTGTGTTGAGAGCATAGAAAAACATTGTATTAGATTTACTAATACGGGATTTCGGCTGATGAGGAATGTCGAAATATAATATAAGATTCAAGTTGAGTCTTCCTAACACCTTGAGATTTTAAGAGTGATTAGTTATTCAACATTGTATTAGAGCTCAAGTGGCAGGGCATTCAGGTTCGACTCCTCATTCCTTGTCCTACTCTTTTTCTTCGTCATTTCTATCGTAACAAATTTGCGGCCAGAAATCATCCCTCCAACTTCTCTTATTTCTCATTAATTTTATTCATTTCATTCCATCCATTACATTGCAATCTCCCCAACCAAACACAAAATTAAGTTTAGGCCAGCTTATTAGTACAAAAGTAATTTTGATCTTGTTATGCGTTCGCTATTTCTATCGTAACAAATTAGCATTTGTTCATTTATTTTTCAAATAATCACTCCAGCTTTTATCACTTCTCATTAATTTTATTCATTCCATTACATTCTCCCACTAAACATGAAGTGAAGTTATTGGCTAGCTTGTCGATACAAAAACATTCTGATCTTGGTATGCATATCAAGTTATTTTTTATGGGTTGTGTAAGGGTGTATGGTGATACAATAGTTACTAAATTTACATGCTTAACTCTCCATTAAGGAGTAATCAAGTAAGTCTATAACCTTCTCCCTCTGTACATAATAGTAATTTTATTCAAAATTTTACGTTTGGTAGAAAGATATTAATTAGAATTTTACTTATTTCATACTCCCTCCGTATTCTTAACATTTGAAATGGAGTATTCGGCACGTATTTTAAAACTCTTATCTAATATAATTGCATAAATTATTTTAGAAACTTTTTTCTTCTGAATAAAAATTAAAGATCTAAATTTTTATTCAAAAAAAGAAAATTTTAAAAATAAATTATAGAACTATGGTAGATAAGAGCCTTAAAATGCGTGCCGAACACTCTGTTTCAAATGTTAAGAATCTATTGGGATGGAGGGAGTAATAAATTATTATATAATTTATGAAAAAATTTCTAATTTACATTGAATTAAAAGTAAACCTGTATTATGGGAATAAAAATCTCAAAAAAAAAAAAAAGATATTGCATGTGAGAAGGAGAGAATATTGTTTATTTGAAAAGTACTGAGCAGAGCTGTAAATGATCATAACCGAGCAAAGTCGAGCTGATTTTTTTTTAAACAAGCGAGCCGATCCAAATTTAATAGCCGAACGAAAGTAATGTTCAAGATCGGCTCGTTAATAAACGAGCCGTACATGAGTTTGCAACCATGCCCCTACCCTGAATGTAGGGAGGCTGTTTTCGTGAAGACCCTCGGCCTAGTGCACAATATATAAGATAGTGTGTGATATGTTCGAGATAGTACCTTAGCCCGTGGTGTTATTCACACCCGACTTACCTGAAATACATGCATTTTTACGGTTAACGCAATATATACCGATATGCGAAATGTTTGCTTGAACCGATTGGACGAAAAAAACAATCATCCAAGTCTGTAGAAGACGCAACCATTGGTGGGGAGAAAATATTTACCAATCTCGAGAGACACGACCATTGGAGGGGAGAAAACGGTTACTATTTTGGAGAAGGCACGACCATTGACGGGGAGAAAGCGATTACCATTCAGATACAAACCCGTTGTGAATTCTCGTTGTCAATGTAGATCCTGACTGATATGCTTTTACGTGGAGTCGTTGCCGGATTTGAGTATGTTGCCCGAATATCCTGACGTGATGTATGCGGAAGTGTGTACTGGACGAGGGTAGGGAGAAGAGTTGACGATGATACATCTTGGAGCCTTCTATTTCATCCAATAAGCAATCAAACATACATATATTCAAACTCGGCGTTGACGAAATTGTTGTTTTCCGGTGAGTGGTGGGGTGGAGGAAAGGGTGTGGATGAGATGCACAGGGTTGTTGCTCTAATGAATATTACCAAAACATATTGTCGTGGTACCAAACTCCATTGAATATCAAATGCAAATCATAAAGGAAATTGAGATTATGACATGGTAAATATTATTAGTGAATATTCCGGAAAAATGATATCTAACGAAGAATTGTAATGATGCTTTAATAATGGGTGTATTAGTGTGAGATAAAATAGGTTATGAAATTAAAATAGGTTTTGTGATGTTTGTTGTTGTGCGGACGGGAGAGGAGGGAACCGCTGCCAATGACGCTACTGAAAATCGACCGAATTCTACCGTGACTAACAAAGAACAGTATAAATATTTTAAAAAACACTGTCATAACTAATAGAGAACACTATAAATATTATACAAAATAATATAAATATTTTACTGAATGCTACAATTTTTTTTTACAGAATTCTATGAGAGTTTAACAAAACACTATAATTACTAAACATTATGATTTAATAACATAACCCAACACAATACTAACACATCAACAAAATTAATATATTATAGAAGAAAAATAATTTATAGAATTATAAAATTATAGGATATTTTAATGTACCAATTTTTTTAATACATTATTTTATGGAACAAATATCTTTTATTTAAAGAATATGTTGTATCTGTATTATTTTTAAATAGCAATACTTTTAATTTAACGGGTTATAAATTTTTTATAAATTACAATTTTGCTATTGAAATTATTTTTTCAAAAAGCACGGTAACATTTTATGGTGAAACAGTGAAAAAAAAAAGGAAGAAAAGAATTAGTAACTGTTACCTATAAAAATAACTCACATTAAATCCGTCTATTAGTTCCTAGATTACTAGTTTAACACTCGCTCAGACTT
>PHNY01090613.1:2326-12587 GCA_003724115.2 Anethum foeniculum
TCTATGCTCACTAGAATTATTCTGATTGAAGATTTGGTATATACATGGATCAAGACAGACTACAGTGAAGAAATCCTTTACAAAGCACTGTCAGAAGTTCATTAATATATTAAAGCTATCAGTGGAATAAATGGTTAAGGGTATTCGAAGAAGTTTGTGTTAACACGGGTGAAGACGGGGATATTTCAGTGGTTTTGTCAATAAAGTACCAAGGTTTGTTATTTTAGAATCAGTTATTTATATATTTTTTGTGTAGAACACTATAGAGAATCGAAAAATGTATGCAGAACCAAGGTGGGACAATTATATCAAATTTGAACTTGAAGTAGGACAATGATGCTTTGTAATATGTCTGCATATGACGTATGACACTGGAACTTGATATATGATGACTGTACTGTGGTTGTCATTGACAAATGATTGGTTTGAGTGGAACTCTACCCTTTGAATATTTGTTCCTGATTCAGCTCCATGCTATAACAAAGTCCTGTTATTTGCTGGCTTCTCGAGATGTTGCTATTAAAAAGATACTGTTTTGGTGAAGTTTTTCACCATATTAACACTAAACCAGGTCATGTACTTGCTGCTATTGCATGGAGGAATGTTGAGTACTGGGATTAGACATTTCCGCACGGCTTTAGTGCATATTTGGACATAAATTCTTATAGGTTTACTTTTAGTTACATGCATAAACATGGTATCTTGTAAACACCTTTTATAATTACTAGCCTATAACTCGTGCTATGCACGGACTAATTTTAATATTTGTAATTTTATTTTTATATAATATTGAATTTTTCATTAAAAACTTCATAAAAAATAATATAATAAATATATATTTTTGAAATTAATAAGAGGTAAATATTTTTTACATTATATTTTTGGCAGACCTTAGGTAGTAAACATATTAAATATATGAGTATTTCTTTATATTATATCTAACAATTTGGATATATTTATTTTTAAATTAATCCAAAAATATAAAACAATAACTTTATTTTTTGAATCTATTAGCTGGCCAACCTTGTTTATTGGGTGTAATGTATTAACTATTGAGAATTATATTGAGAATTATGGGGTGATTAGGACTCTTAGCATTCTAAAGTGTATAAAATTAGGATACATATTTAATATTTTAATATTAATAATTTTTTTGGAAAGTGTTAATTAATTTTTTAGGAAGGTGTTAACCAACCAAACGAAATCATGTTTTGCTCATGTTTTGCTTATAATAGTATAGTATAAATGTATAAGAACACCTAAAAAGAACATCTTAATTTTTAATGAGATTACATTAAATATTTTCATGTATTATTTTCAATCTAATAAAACATAGGTGATTGTGTTATTTCTTGAAAAGATACCGTTATTTAAGCTAAAATTTAAAGATTTTCTTAAGAGTTCCATTATTTGTGGAACAGAAGAAACACCTATGATCCAACAAAATATTTAAATATTCTTAAAGAAGTAGTTTTAATGGCCCTCTCCTATCCCATAAAGTATTGTATAGAAAACTATTTTTAATAATTAGATTCCATTAAATTTAACATATATTATTTTTGATTTTATAAAGACTTTTCTTTTCATTTGAGTGTTTCATAGTAATAATTTTTATATTTTCTTAAGTGTTCTTATGTAAAATCTCCTTAAAAGTCTACTAAGTATTCAATATATATTTAAATATTCATTTAATTTGAGATAAGTAGTTTTTATAATAGTATTTTATTATTTGATATTGACTATCATTTTATTTAATTTTTTTAAGAGTTTTAATATTAATTTCAAAATAATAATATTTAATTATCGTATATTGAATAGTATTTAAGAAGATTCTCCTATTTGTACTTTATCAAGTAATATTATTATTAATAATATTTAATTATTGTATATTGAATAGTTTTTAAGAAGATTCTCCTATTTGTACTGTATCAAGTATTGTTTTATTACTTGATAACTTGTTTAATAATAACTTTAAATAATTAATTAATTAAATTTTATTAAAATATTTAATTAAAGTACGCGGAAAAGTATTAATTAAGATTCTCCTGGTCTTTCTTTATAAACTTCATAAGGATTCTAAGTGTTTTAATATAAAGATAACTAATAGGAGATTCTACTAATTTTTTTGTTGTATAATCTTACATTAATTATTATATTCGACTATTTATGATGTTAATTATTTCAATGTACTTATGTATTAAATTTCAGTTTGTACACATTTTCTTTAAGTGTTCTTATGTAAAAGCTGTTAAAAGTCTACTAAGTATTTTTATAAATAAGTAAATTTATAATAATATTTTATTATTTGATTTTGATGATTTTTTTTTAATTTTTTTAAGAGTTTTAATAATAAATTAAATTTTATTAATAATATTTAATTATCGTATATTGAATAATATTTAAGAAAATTCTCCTACGTGTTTCCATGCAATGGTTTACAAAATATTATACAAATTACTTAATATAAAGATAAGTACTTTTTAAAGATATGTTATTACTTGATAACTCGTATTTTATTAAGAGTTTCTTAAGTGCTTTAATTATAATTTTAAATAATTATTTAATTAAATTTTATTAAAATATATAATTATAGTATGTGGAAAAGTATTTATTAAGATTCTCCTAGGTGTTTTTTATAAACTCTCATAAGCTAAGTGTTTTAGTATAAAGATAAATAATTGGAGATTCTACAAGTGTTTTGGTGTACAATCTTACTTAGAATCTTACAAATTATTATATTTTTATTATATTCTACTGTATTTTATGATGTTAATTATTTTAATGAACTTAAGTATTAAATTTTATCTTGTACACATTTTTTAAGTGTACTTATGTGAAATTTCTTAAAAGTCTATTAAGTATTCTTATAAATAAGTAATTTTTATAATAATATTTTATTATTTGAAGTTGACGATCATTTTATTTAATATTTTTAAGAATTTTAATATTAATTTCAAAACAATAAATTAAATTTTATTAATAATATTTAATTATCGTATATTGAATAGTATTTAAGAAGATTCTCCTGCATATCTCAATGTAAAGGATTACTAAATATTGTATAATATATTTTAATATAAAGATAAATATTTTTTTAAAGATATTTTATTACTTGATAACTTGTATTTTATTAAGAGTTTCTTAGATGTTTTAATAATAATTTTAAATAAATAATTAGTTAAATTTTATTAAAAATATTTAATTATAGTATGTGGAAAAGTATTTATTAAGATTCTGTTTTTTTATAAATTCTCATAAGGATTGTAAGTGTTTTAATATAAATATAAGTAATTTGAGATTTTACTAAATGTTTTGTTGTACAATCTTACATCAATTATTATATTCTACTTTATGATGTTAATTATTTCAATGGATATAAGTATTAAGATTTAGTTTGTAAACATTTTCTTAAGTGGTCTTATGTAAAATCTCTTAAAAGTCTACTAAGTATTCTTGTAAATATTTTAATATTTATTTAAATAAAAGTAAGTAATTTTTATAATAATATTTTTTTTCTTGATACTGACGATGGGTTTATATAGATTTCAGAAATAATTAATTAAAAATTATTATTATTATTTAATTTATTGTATATTGAATAGTGTTTACTAAGATTTTCCCATGTATGTTCCCATTCAAACTGGATTAATAAATATAGTATATAGTATTTTAATATAAAGATACGTATTTTTTTTGATGATATTTTATTATTGACTAGAATATTATTAAGAGTTTCTTAAGTGTTTTAATAATAATTTAAAATAAACTATATATCAAATTTTATAAAAAAATATTTAAATATAGTAAATGGAATATTATTTATTAAGATTCTCTTAGGTGTTTTAATATAAACTTTCCTAAGAATTCTATTAAAGTTTGTAGAAAGTGTTTTAATATAAAGACAAGTATTTCATTAAAGATGGTTATGCATTTGTTTTGAGTGAACTCTCTAAGTGTTTCAGTAAAAATATATTAATACTTTAAAATAATGTAAATAATTATTTTGTAAACTAGTCGACATTCTCTTAATTGTTTTACTATAAATATATTTATTATTTAAAATAGCATTTCTCAAAACCACACAAAGTCCTTTAAGTGTTTTAGTGGTATTGATATTTTTATAGAGAGTTCTGTATTATGCAGATATATATATTCGAAAAAGTCAAAATATTTAAGATTATGTATCTTTTATTTAAATATTTTCATGGATTCTATTAAGTGTTTATTATAAAAATATTTTAATTATTTAAGATAGTTTACTTGTTAAAATATTTCTAAAACTGGGTGAGATTCTCTTAAGTGTTTTATGAAAAATATTTAAAAATATTTAAAATAATAAACATGTATCATTTTTACAACCACTTAAATGTTTGACGTAAGTTTAAAATATTCTTTTTCACTGCATTTTTTATAAAATTTCAAAACTTGCGTTGATATATTTTTTAAAATTTGGTTCTATGCTGATATATATTTCAGAAAATATTTAAAATTTTTATGTTTTTTATTTAAATATTTGTGTATGTGTTTTGTTTAAAAATTAAAATTTTTTTATTAAAATTTTAAAGTATCTTAGAAAATTTAAAAAGTAAAATGTGAAAGTATTCTATACAAGAAATATATCAAAATACAATATGAAATAACACAATAAAAAATAATATACAAAAATTTATAAATTTATATACAAATTAAGAAAAACTAAGACAAAATTGGTAAGAAAAAATAATAATAATTGTGCGAATCAAAATTATAATCTGACCTTCTGATTACATTAACGTGTGCTTTATTTATTTTGTCTCAGTTATAGTAAATTATTTAAGGTTGATATATGGAGGGATTTGTTTCCATGGTTATCACAACAAATTTGTTGCAGTGATTATTATTTCAAGGTAATTTAGAACAATCAAAAATTTTAATTTATTAATTTAATTACAATTAATGAGTTGTTTCTGGAAAGATCTACGATGAACTATAACAAAATTTTATATTTCTGCAACTGTTCTATAAAGTGTTCCGACATGTGTTCTCTAATTCGTTAAGATTCTTTAAAGTAATGTACATATACATAGAACACCATCTATCAAAACTCTTACAAAAACAATTTAGATCATTAACCTCATTAGCCTCACAACAGTTTATATCGATAACCTCTGAATACATTAGAAAACTATATGTTGCTGTTTAAAAGAACACCTATAATGTGTGTCAAGAGACGAATCTTATACCTTTTTGTTATGTTGCGGTGTTAAGTTCCGGTGTTCTTTCTCATTCATCCACCGCTAAAGCATTTGAACTTCTGGAAAATAAAAAATTTCTTAAGACTGTTCGAGGTCCACCTTCGTTGGGCCTAATTGGGTGGGCCGAATGAATACGCGTGACGACAGGACGAAGGGTTGAGTTTAAGAATATCAAGGCCCGAAGCCCATTCAATAGGAGAAAGGCCCACGCAAGAGGAGAAGGACGTGGTCCACTGAGGCTGAACGTTCTCTCCCCATGATCGTAACCGAATGAGGATATAGCTGGGAGAGGTTTGCACTTACAACACACAATCACATATCATTCTCTACACTTGTATTCTCTGAAAACCTACTCTACCAGATTAATTTATTCTCACACCGGAGGTGAATCGGGGGGACAATCCCTCGCATTCTCTTCGTTGCNCTCCGAAGCCAGTTTGCAGTTACCGAAGATACATAAATCTGGTTCCAACATTTGGCGGCGTCTGTGGGAATACAAGTGGTTTTTGAGGATTTGTGATAATGACTAACACACCAAGCGATGATCGACCGCCTGGATTTACTGATCCGCCCTCGGATCGAACCTCCGATCACCCCAAGAAACCTCACCCGTGATTTTGAGGCTGAGGGAGATCTGGTGCCTACACCGGAGGAACATGTGTTACTAAAGAAAATGGGGGCCGAAAAATTGGCAAAGGATAAAGGAAAGGCGTCGGCCCAGGAACAAGCTCAGAATGAGGCCCAGGCTAGGACTAAGAAGAGAGAGGCCGATGCCCTAAAGCTAAAAACGATCAAACTCCGAAGAGAAGAACTAGAATTGGAGGAGAAAGCTATTCGGGCCGCGTTGGAGGAAACCGAAGAACTTGTGGTGACTGGGCACCGAAAAGAAAAATGAGCGCATTATGAGGAAAAAGAGTCTTCGGACTCCGACTCACACCACAGGAGGAGAAGGACGAAGGTTGTGATAACATCTGACTCCGAAGATGAGCAAGGAGATGCGAGCAAATCCCGACTGAACAGATTGGAAAAAGCCATCTTGTTTGGAGACAGAAAATTTGACCGAGAACCGGTGGTGACGGAGGAGATTGAGCAATACCGACCACCTCCTGGGGAGGGGAAACAATTCCCGAAGATGACTGAGTTCAATAGGAGGGGAGACCACGAAGACCATTGTGACAAGTATGAGCTCTTGATGGTTGGAATGGGACACAGCGACATAATGCTGCGCAAGATGTTCAAGACGTACCCGAGGGGCCCTGCGTCGTCATGGTATAAGTCTTTGCGCCCCAGGTCCATCGAGTCATATTAGCAGCTGAAAAGGAAGTTCTTGAGGTATTATTCACACTTCTGCCGAAGGGAGAAGGACACTGAGACGTTGATTCACTGCAGGCAGAGGCCGAACGAAGAGTTGGGAGACTACCTGTCCCGTTTCAAGGAAGAGGCAGACATGGTAACAAACTTGGATAAGATCAAAGCTATGGGCTTCTTAACAGCAGGATTAGACCTTGTAAAAGGTAAAAAACTCTGATCCTCTCTATATGATTTTCCTCCTAATCGTTAAATGATATCTATGTAAGGGGAGAGAATATAAGGTGTAAGATGGAATCTATCGGAGGATATAAGGAATCCCGAAAAGAGGACCGAGGGAAACAAATTAGTCGGTATGAAAACTCACGAGGGTCTAGAAACGACCGGAGGGATGACCGAAGAGGTGATGATAAAAGAGATTCCGACCGAGGAGCACAAAGGCGAAGAGATAGAAATTTGGCTGCGTTCACCCCTTTAAACGCCCCAATCTCAAAAATTCTCCATGAAATAAAAAATAAGCCTAGCTTTGTTCGGCCAGCCATGTTGAAGGTCCCTGATAGGAAGAAGAATCAAGATAAATATTATGACTATCATCAAGACATGGGGCATAACACGGATGAATGCTACCACTTGAAAAAATTGATTGAAAAAATGATTAAAAAAGGAGAACTGAACCAGTTTGTCAGAGACTTAAGAGACAAATTGGGACAGAAGGACGATCGGGCAAATGACACCGAAGATAGAGAGATGTACAGGGGAGAAGTGAAAACCATATGCGGTGGCAGCTTGTTGGACATAGACAGTAAAAATGCCAGAAGGAGATATGCCCGGCAGGTCTACAATATGTATCAGTTTGATTCGGCCAAACAACCCATGCCGATCACTTTTACGGAGAATGACTACGAGGATGTGATATGGCTACACGAGGATCCCCTAATTGTCAACCCAGTGATCGGGCAGAACAAGATTTGGAAGGTGTTGGTCGATGGGGGAAGCTCAGCTAACGTGCTGTTTCACAGAACGTATTGCAAAATGAACTTGGGTGGTGAACAGCTGGAGCCTTGCCATGAAACACCCCTCTATGGCTTCGACGGTCAAGCCGTCCCAATCGAAGGTATGATTACTTTGTATGTCTTGTTGGGTAAATTGCCTTATGCTGTGGAAAAACAGGTCAAGTTCTATGTTGTTCGGGTCGAAAGCCCCTACAACATTATCTTGGGACGACCCGCCATAGCCACATTCCAAGCAGTATCGTCGATCCCGCACCTGAAGCTGAAATTCTCGACGGAAAGAGGTGTAAGTGAGATGAGGGGGGATCAGAAAACTGCGCGGATCATCATGTTAGAAGACCTGGAGAAAGAGCAAGAGTATGGGGAGCCCGATGGTGGTAAAAGGAAAAGAGCTGAAGACGAGCCTAGTGGAAGTAAACAAACTATGAATATTGAGCTGGAAAAGTTTGGAGCAGACCTGTCATGCCCGATTGCAGAACCAGCGGTTGAGGTCAAAGAGGTTGAGCTATACGCAGGATGCTCAGGAAAGATGGTTCGGATTGGCAAAAACATAGAACCTGACCTGAAGGAAAAGGTAATAGCCATTGTTCGGCAATATTATGATGTCTTCGCTTGGGGACCGGAGGACATGCCAGGGCTAGACCCCAAGACGGCTGAACATTGTTTAAATGTAAAGCATGAGGCAAAGCCTGTTCGGCAGAAAAAAGGACCTTTGCACTGGAGAGGCAAAGGGTGATTGAGGCCGAAGTTGAGAAGTTGCTGGAAGCAAAATTCATAGAGGAAATTGCTTACCCAGATTGGTTGGAGAATGTGGTTGTGGTAAAAAAGGCGAACAACAAATGGAGGATGTGTGCGGACTACACAGACCTAAATAAGGCATGCCCGAAGGATCACTATCCCCTACCAAGTATCGACCAACTGATCGACGCCACAGCCGAATATCAGGTACTGAGTTTTCTTGATGCTTTTTCTGGATATCACCAAATTGCCATGAATAAGGAGGACATACCCAAGACTGCGTTCATCACCCCGAAGGGTACTTTCACCTACATCAAAATACGCTTCGGCCTGAAGAACGCAGGGGCAACGTTCCAGAGAATGGTGAACAAGGTGTTCAAAAAATAGATTGGAAGGAATATGGAGTGTTATGTGGACAATATGATCGTAAAATCAGAATACAAAGACCATATGGAAGACTTGAAAGAATGCTTTGAAACACTAAGGAGGAACAACATGAGAATTAATCCGAACAAGTGCACCTTCAGAGTAGCCAGTGGAAAATTCCTAGGCTATATGGTCAGTGCTCGGGGAATAGGGGCAAACCCCGAGAAAATCAGAGCTGTGATTGATATAGAGGCAACAAAATGCATAAAGGATATACAGAAGTTGACCGGAAGGCTGACAGCCCTTCGGAGATTCATATCCAGGTCAGTAGAGAAAGCTATGCCTTTCTTCAGTGTACTGAAAGGACCTAAGAAATTTGTATGGGGCCCAGAGTGTCAGAAGGCATTCGAAGACATGAAGGACTATCTGACAAGTGCACCAATGGTCATGCAGCCTGACCCGAAGGAAACTCTGCAATTATACTTGGTGTTAGGTCCCGAAGTATTGTAGAAGGGGGGGTTGAATACGATACTCACTAAATTAAAAAATTCTTTCGGAATGGATTACAGTCTGATAATTGAATTTGCTGTGTAACTCATTCTTAAGAATCTTTTGCAGATATTCAATTTAGTGTTTGGTTAGTGGTTCCGTGTTCTTGAGGTGAATAGTGTTTAGGACATAAAATTAAAGAACACAAGATATTCTCAGAAATATATTCAATATATAAATCCGTGAAGGGTTACTACACTCCGGTAAATAAATTAACCGGCTACAATCCAAGAACAACAATGTTCTTGCTTCTAAAAAGATTAACAAATTAAATCCTATACAATGATCTAGCTTTCACTTCTAGTTACTATTCAGGACCAACTTATAGATAGATTTCACTTCTGCCCTTCCTTGTATACATCCTGTTACTTAACAATTTTTATGAACAATAATACTTAGTTTCCCTTCACGGATCACTGACGCCTAGTGCAATTGGTCTGGTTCACAGACGACTAGTTCCGCTCTCAGGCCTTCATATTATTAGCGATATAATCCATTGTTAAGCATTTTAATCAACCTTATTGATTCAAACACTGAAATCTTCTAGTGGCACTATATACTGAATCTTCAACACTCCTAAAACCTTGAAAGTCTTTAAACCTTGTTCTTCACTGAGGCATGAACATGTTAATGAACTTCTTTCAGTGACCTATAGTAGACTTCAAAACTTTTTCTAATGTTTTGATTCTTTGTATTTGCCTTGTCTTCATTTCTTCCTGATTTCTGTGTAGAAGTAGTATTATTTACCTGTCCTGTTCTAGTGTTGAGTTATCAAGTCTTCATGTTCACACAGCTTCGCAATCTCACTAACAATCTCCCCCTATTTGATTGTTAAACCTAACAAAAAAAATTTCATAGAGAGGATAACTCAACTAACAACTAGAAAAAGTAAAGTACCGGGACTTGTAAATAATGCCACTGATTTTCTGGATAATATTTTGCATTTCCAGATTTCTTGAGTAACTGAAATGAAAGATGCTTGTTCCTCTAACACTGAACTGATCTTCAAGTAGTCTCATCTTCATTTCATTGGTTCTTCAAATCTCTGCCAGATAA
>PHNY01090738.1:1738-13935 GCA_003724115.2 Anethum foeniculum
AGTTAGATGAAGATAGCATCATCAAATCATAAGAAATGGACATTTGGCTTGGAAATGATGTCATGGAGATGACATAATCACTTTTAAAGCCAAAACCAAAGATATTAATCAAGGACCAAGCATTATTTACACACTTTTCAAAATTGACNTAAACACATCCCATCCTCCCCTTTCTTCTTCCATTCGAATTTAGCAAGAAAAGGAAGAAATAAAAACTCAAAATCCAAGCTACACTCATCCAAAAATTACAAGGTTTAGCTTATGTAAGAGTTAAAGACTTAGTTTTCATCAAAGGTCGATAACTAATCCCGAGTAATGTTATTGTATATAGATTACCGGACCGACCCGAGACCCGCTACCACCTCAGGACTATCAGGCAAGTTTGCAAACCCTTACTGTGGTTGTTGTGATTAAAATGCTTTGTGATTATACAATGCGATACAAATGCATGCATGATTTGAAAACATATTTTCAATATCCGAAGCATGATTTAAACGTTGAGCTTATGAGCTAATAATACCTATGATAGCTATAAGCTAGATTTTTCAAGTAACCCTTAAGTATAGGGCTTATGATTTGAACGACTTTTGAACCGGGAGATGATGTTCCCGAATACGTTATGCGTAGTTTTCAACAGTGAATACTCGAATAGAATTTATTCATGAGTATTATTATAAAGTGAATATTTATTTTATGTATTCATTTAAAGGTTTTGTTTTCGAACAAGTATCTTGAATTATCAAGCGGATATATTTTTGAATATTTATCCAAAGAGGTTTGCTCATAAAAAGTTTACAATAAGTACAGGATGAGTATTATTTTTGAATATCGATTTAAGGATTTAAATCATAATTATTTTATTCAAGGATATTCTTTTATAGATATTGATTAAAGAATACTATTCAAATACTCATCAAATATTTCCAAGAAAGAATAAAAGTGATTTGAAGATCATCTTTTATCTTCTATAATTTAGAAGAATATTTTCGAACCTTATCAAGGATATTTTAAAAAGTAAAGAGAAAATCCCAAACCCTGTTTTCAATTTAAATCTCGGTACGAAGGAGATTTAAATACTTGCTCAAAAAGATGGGAAGTCATGCTCAATGATTGTTGAATAAATTAGAAATAAGGTTGCTAAAGGATAGGAAATAAGATTTTTATTACTTACCCAACGATCGGGAAGTAAGTCAAGGAACAAGTTAAATCCATTAACAAGCATTGCTTGGGAAATATTGGTGAGTCCTCCTTTCAAGACTGATACGACTAATTTGTGGAGTCCTATTAACGAGTTTCTACTTGGGGAAAGGGAGGCGTACCTTACATTTCAGAGTCATGGATTCCATTCGAACTAGGAGGCGTAAGTGGCCGAGTTGCGCCGGTCCAGCCTCAATTATTCGGTCCTAATGCGGCCAGGGAAGTTCAGCGATCGGTGGACAAGTAAATCCGACTATTCAACCCTTAAGAGTTCAGCGATCGGTGGACAAGTAAATCCGACTATTCTCTGTGTTGTACGAACTGCGACTGATCATCGTGAGTTGTACAAGCTAGCACGGCGATACTCCAAAAGAGTTCATCATCTAGAATGGATATTATTTTTCTGCAACTCTATCAAAAGGCACCCCGATAGAATAAGCTACGGCTGTGTGGTAGATGAGGGTGGGCAGGGTCAAACGTTCAAAATGATGTTTTTAAAATGTAGTACCTCATAACTTCATCTATAAGAAATATACTGAGACTTGGGTTAAAAATGACAAAACAAAGAAGTTCTCAGTGGTTTTACAAGAAAAGATATGCTATGTTTTAAGTGTAACATTTATTTATATGTTATAAAAGTGAAATGATTATAATACTTTTATAAGAAAAATTTCTGAACAATGTTAAAAGACAAGGTTGGATATATAAGATCACCTTGTATCAGTACTTTATGACGTACATTCGAACTCTGTTCATATTTTAACTAACAGAGATTTTAAGAAATTATGAAAAGATTTTATATTGAAGCACCTAGTAACTTCATCATTTAAACATTACTAAGACTTTGTTCATATTATGCATAACAATGGTTTTAGAGGTATTATGGAAATGGCATTATGCATTATCAATCAGTACTATATTCTTGTGGGCTGTATTGCTCACTCTTGCTTTATTTTATTTATCACACAACAACAGCTAGGCAAGATGGTCATACTCAATCATACCATATGCAAGTACGTGGGAAACGCCTCTCGACTACCCGCTGATATCATAGCCCCCATTTCTGCAGAGGTAGAAGCTACCCCTAGGCTAGACTTTCAGCTTTTGGTATCAGACTTAATTATATTTATGACTTATTATGGCAAGGAACGGGTAAACTTATGTTTAATCCTTTTGGGTCTGTANNAAATCATTGTTTCATTATGGTTCAGTATGATATTGGTGCGTTCCCTGAGACTATACCCTCTGTGTGTGTAAAAGGTAAGGGTCAAGATATGAGTAATTCTGTGTTGATGAGTATATAAAGGAAATGTTTAGAAAAGGATTTGCGTGCAGTTATTTATTATGATTCAAGTTAAGTATTGATATTAGTATCAAAGACTGTAACGACTCGGATCCCTGACCCTGGATTTGAGGGTGTTACAAGATCAACTAACAACAATCATGACTGATAAGGATATAAGTAATCAAGTTGTGAACAATACTAGTAGATATGTATCTATTAGGGTTCCTATGCTGAAAGCAAGTGATTATCCTACTTGAAAGGTTAAGATGGCTATAATTCTGGAAGCCACAGATCTTCAATATCTTGACAGGTTTTATGATGGACCACATAAACCCACAAAGCTCTATGTTTCTGTTGGAGATAAACCACAACATAAGTGCAAATAGGCAATGCTTTTTAGGCAGCGTTGCATAAAAAACATATCATTTTCCATAAAAAATTTCATTTTTTGCAACAGAATGAAGAAAGCGTTGCATTACATTCAAGCTAGTGTTTCTTATTACTTGCGGTCTAGCGCACCATGCAACACTAGAGCCCCTGGTGTTGCCTTCGGAATTAAAAAATAAAAATAATGCTAACATGGCTGTGGGACCTACAAGTGGGGGCCAAAATGCTGACGTGGTAGCTATGGGGCCCACACGTGGGACCCACTGCTGATGTGGCATGCTGATGTGGCAGCTGTGGGGCCCACTAGTGGGACCCACTGCTGATGTGGCAGCTGAAGCCCACGTGTGAGGCCCACTGCTGATGTGGCATGCTAACGTGGCAGCTGTGGGGCCCACCTGTGGGACCCACTGCCGAAGTGGCTTGTTGAAGTGGCAACTGTGGGGCCCACTACGGACGTGGCAGCAGTGGGACCTGGTGTGCTGACATGTCATGATAAGGTGGCACTGAAAAGCGTTGCATTTGTCGTTACGGCGTTGCAATTGATTTTTTAGTGTTGCCTTTGCATATTTTATTTTTTAAACAAATTATTGTATTCAAATGATAATTCTTTTCTTAGAAAAACAAATTTGACGTTCGAACCTTACATATTATAATATCTGATAATTTCTGTGGTGTCATAATTTTTTTAAAAATTTAAAAATTAATTTATTATAGTTTATAATATTCAAAGTGGTTAAACTCAGTTTTCTGCTTAACTAGTATTTACCCGAACGATGATTCTATTTTTTTTGAAATTCTTTTTCTATAATTCAATCATACGGAAGTTAATACACATCAATTTTAGTGATCTGGAATTTTTTTTTTTAAAAATCGTGTTTATCCAGTATGATTTTAGAATAGTCAAACTACGGTCAAAGAACATGTTCCCGTTAACAAGTCTTGTCCCGAATGACGGTTCTATTTTTTCAAAATTGTTTTTCGATGAGCCAATCATACGCGTGTCAATATTTATCGATTTTAGTGATCTTGAATTTTTTTAAAAAAAATCATATTTTTAAGGTATGATTTGAGAACAGTCAAAATGCGGTCAAACCCTAAACCCTAAACCCTAAATCATAACCCTAAACCCTAAATCATATATCCTAAATCCTAAATTTTGATTTATATGTATGTATGTATATATATATATATATATATATATAATAAAATACGATTATTTTCACATTTATATGTATGTATATATATAATAAAATACGATTACTTTCACATTTATCTTATTTAATTACATATTTTTTTATTTTTTCTATACTTTTATAAATTATCTAAAATAAAAATAATTATAAAAATGAATCAGAAAAGATAAAACAGACACATGTATATTCCATAAGTCCACATTAATTATACATCGTTATTAAGATATGTTTATTTTATGATTTATCTAAAATTTAAAAAATATAAAATTTATTAAAAATTACAGAATTAAATAAAAATTATAAAATTAAGACATAGATATTTTCACTCCCGAGGCCACATATTTGGGTGGCTGCTTTCCTCCTTACCAAAATTATACTCTCCTCCCCCATTTCACTTTCCTTAAACAAAACTCTAATTTCCCCGACTCTCTCTTCCTTCACCTCCGGGGCTTCAACTCTAGGGTTCGATTGGTACAGCTTTCGGACTTCGATTCAACTCTTGGGCTTCATATCTCAAACTCATACTCACTAATTTCAAGTTTCGATTTATATTTTTTGAATCGCATGCTCTCTAATTTCAACTTTGTTTTGAAAGTAGTTTGGTAATCTCATACTCTCACACTCTGGTGCTTTGGATAATTTGTTCGGGGCTTTTGCAGGTAATCTCAAACTTTTGATTTATTCGATTTATGGTTTTTGTATTTGGGGTTTATTTGTTTAGGGGTTTTCAGTGTTTGTACATATTTGTGTCTGCATGGAACAAAAAATTTGGGGTTTATTTGTTTATGTGGTTTAGGGGTTTACAATGTGTGTACATATTTGTCATTTTTTTATTTAGGGTTTATTTGTTTGTGTCCGGGTGATTTTGGTGAGAAAAATATATGTGATTTGTTTGTGATTTTGGGGTTTACTTTTTTTGGATTGTATAATGTTGGATTGGTAGGTTGGATTGTTGTGTGTATACTGTTGACTGATAGGCACTGTTTCGGTTGGCTTATTGTTGTATTTTTATACATGTGTTGTAAATATATAACAACGGAGGAATTATTTTATTGGTATGCCTGTGGTACGTGAATACAAAAATATATAGATTTATACTTACTCTTGACTGATAGGCACTGTTTCGGTTGACTTATTATTGTATTTTAGATGTATGTTATAATGTTACCACGATAAGTATTAGTTGCTTGTATAGCAAATTTTACAAATGTAGCTGATATATCATATATGTATATGATTTTGAATCGTAAGGGATTTATGTAATGATGATATGTGTGATATGGGATCATAAGATTACGTGTTTAAATTTGTGATTTCGTATCATGTGGCTCTTGGTAACGAATTAAGAATATGCACCTGGCTCATACTTCTCCTCGTACATAGCTTTGTGTGTTATTGGGGATTAATCGTTTATGTGAAATTTATGTGTGTGCGCGCGTTGTTATAATTGAGTACATTGTATATATTTATGTTTTATAATGCGATGGATTGTGAGTTATTTTGTTCATTTCCCTGGAAGAATTGAATGTGTACGTGTGTATTAATATCTGTAGCTGAGCAAAATGGTTATGTTTAATGCTTTTAGTTTGTTTTTATCATGAGAAGGTATCTGTATTTGATCATGAGAATATGTAAAATATTATGAAATATAAGAAGCTGCAGAGATGCGAAAACTTAAATTTCTTGGCATTATAATGTAAGCAGTGTATTTGTAGTTAATACGACTTATATTTGGTATCTAAGACGTGCCCTTTTTCTGTTCATATTTATTTAAAGTTATTGTTTTTTGACAAAAAATTGGTAGTGTATCTTTATGTGTGTGTACTAATAATATACATTGTTGGTTTCACTTCTTATATTTTAACAAAAATTGGTGGCGGAGAAACTGCTATATTACGATTTATACTTTACTATGAAAGAAGATAAAGCAGTACAAAGACTTTGACCTAATTATAACTGAATCAGGTAACCTTTTTCACCTTGATGCTATGTTCTGTTCTGACCTTGTCAAATGCACTGTTCTATAAAGTGTCCTAATTCCCAATAGTTGGGAATGTGAACTACTATGGGTTAGTGGAAGAAATATTTGAACTAGATGTGGTCCTTTTTAAATGTTGTTGGTACCAAGAAGAGAATGATGAATATGGTCTTATTAAAGTAAATTTTAATAGGTTAAGCCACAAAAATGATCCTTATGTTCTATCATTGCAAGTGCAACAAGTTTTTTATTTTAAAGATCCAACTCAAAAAATGGTTCATTATGTTATCAAGAAGTTGCCAAGGGACGTCTGCGATGCAGAGAATGAGAATGCAACTGAAGAAGAGATCAGAAACCCTACTTTAGATGATATTGACATTGATCCTGGAAAAGAAATTGAAGTTAGTGATGGGAGTTGCTACACAGATGATATCCCCCATATAAAAATTCTATTACCGTCTCCTTAGATCAAAGAACTTGTTATTTTTTTAAAAAAATTACATTGCTCTATTTTAGTCATGTTTTATGTCTCTTATTAAATGTATTTTGCCATTATATGCCATTAAATGTTTGTAATTTAGTTTACTATCATTAGTAATGTACTTGGAATATTAGTTTGTAATTTAATTTGCACTCTTTCTCTTCATAATTTAATTTGCACTCTTTCTCTTCATATATTGTAATCTACTTGGTTTTTCTGTTCATAATTTGATTTGCACTCTTTATGTTCGTATATGTTCATTCTCTTTTTTTACATACATGACCGAGAATCTAACCATTTGTTGTCAACACGATGGAGGAAAATACAATGAATGTCAGGTTGCACTATGAAGGACAGTTTAAGAAGACAACATATATTGGTGGAAAACATCTGGTTTTAACGTCCGTAGATGTTGAAATATTTTCTTATTCTGTGCTTATGGAATTCGTCAAAGATCATCTTCATTACTCAGAAATTTGAGGAATCTATGCAAATAAAAGAAGGAAAGGTGGTTGGCAGCTATTGTCAAATGACAAGGAAGTCATTAAACTTGTGAAAGATTGTGCTGTTGGCTATTTAGTGAACTTTTACATTGACAACACTGTTGACAAAGAAATTGAGCCGGCTCCTCAAATGCAACCTCACCTTATCACTCGGCCAAGGGAAAATTTAATCCAAGGTATCTACATGTAATGTTTAATTCTGACATAATGGTATGTACAACAAATTCTGAAGTCCGTGATTAATAATTGTTACAGCTTCCCCTAAGAATTTGGTGAAGCGTAAGATTGTTACAACACACCAACTCTAGCAGCAATAAAAGAAAATGAATAAGAAGTCTTCTGAGGTTGGTAACTGGCAAGACATTTCAACAAGGCATGTTCCGATGTCCGGTGAACCAGATGTACTTGTCAAAGAAAAAGGAACTGTGAGACGGAAGTTAGCGTTACAACAATGTTTAGAGGAAGGTGAAGATGCTGGACATAAAGACATTAGTGAAGAGGTATTTTTATGATTTTCAATTAATCATTCCTTTTTTTTTGATTTTCACCTCTTTCAAGTATCACTTGTTTTTTAGAATTTGTGCCACTCATACGGATATGTGTATCAATTTCAATGTTTACTTTTCAAAAAAAAAGGAAATTTAAATGTTTATATGAATTTAATTGTCTAATGATGTCTTCTAGTTACCACCACTACCACTGTTGTGTGAGTATGAAAGAATAAAAATGGAACAAATGAGGGCATATAATGAAGTTTATGTGGCACTTGGGTTACCGAAAATAATTTCTTCTTTTAAAGCAGCTATAGCCTCGAATAGTAAATCAAAAGGTAACAAAGGGAAAGAAAAAGTTGTTGAGGAATGTGACTCACAGTACATTCCAGAAAATGAGGGGGAAGTTGAAAGTGATGATTCTTCCGAGGTAAATTATTCGATTCCTAGAAAACGTGGAGGACCTACAAAAATGAATAGGGTTCATGCAAGGACCTAATGAAAAAGTGGTCATCTCTTCGAATAAAATGGGTCAAGCAGTTTCAGACAATGAAGGAGATGTAGCTGAGCTAAGTAATTTTTTGGGGACATTAGCAAGGGATAATGTGTCGTTGACTTACATCAATTGGCACGTTGTTCCCGACCAATTGAAGCAGAAATTGTGGGAATATACTCTGGTGAACTCTATTCTTTGTAACATAGATTACATCACTTTCCAAATTTATGCATTTAACGAATAAAATGTAAATTTTGTATTTGACATGTTACAGGGCAAGTATGTTATTCCCGATGATGGAAGGAAATGGGTTTACACTACACTTAATGTCGCTTGGAAGTTATACAAGGCTCGTGTAAAATAAGCTAATTACACTAAATATGACAATAATGATAAAAGATTAGAGAAAAGGCCCGATCGAGTTCCATTCGAGGATTTTAAAATGTTATTGAAGTACTGGGGAGATGAATCAGTTCATGTAGTAACTAGAAAATCCTTAGTTAAATATTATTATGGAAAATATGCTCACTTCCATCAAGTAAATTTTTTTTTTTAAGATGACAAGTGGCTAGTAAAACTGAACTAGAAATAAAATAATTAAATGATACAAAAGTAGTTACAATATTAGTTTCTTATAAAGTGATATGTATAATTATTGTTACTTTACAGAAACTTGTTGCGGTTAAGGCAGAGCGTCGTAAATCATTAGTTGAGACACACACATTAGGTCGTAGACCTGTATCCATGGTAGTCGAACAACTGGTATGTGTTTTTCGTTGTGCAAGTTTATTTTTTAACACAATAATTTACATATTGTTTTGCATCAGAAGTAGATTAATGTACTTAATCGTGTCCAGTTGTTTTTTTTAATTTTCAGCTATATAAAGAACTAAAGTAAAAGCCTATACATTTGAATGTGACTGAACATATTGTAGGCATAGTTCAATCCTTATCTTATTCTCGAGGCATCCCCTTCATTTTAACGCCCCTTTGATCATTTTTTATCATGTTTTTTATTGAATGTCATCAACTATTGTATCCAATTGTTGTTTGGTATATTTCAAGTTTTTCGTATTATTTTGGTAATTAGTTTTACGTTTTGTGGTGAAATGCTCATAGAGTTAGGGATTTGAATATAAAGGTTGAGCTGAATTGAGTATTTATTAGCAAGTCAAGTGGATTACATTGATATTGCTTGCTCACTTGTGCTTGTGTTATTTATCGAGTTACATTGTTTTGAGACCGATATTAATTTGTTTTAACTGTGATTATCATCCTATGCTAAAATTTGAAGGTGACATAAATAATTTTGTGTATATGTTGGTAGTTGAGATTAGGTGCGAGTTGGCTATTGTGGCGTTGAGTAGTTCTTTGAACCTACCCTTATGAAGTTACGGGGACTTAATTGAATCTTTATTTCATTTTTATCACAATTAGAAGTTTTCAGTTGCGTGATTACCTTAATATTTTGACGAGGGGGGTTACGAGTCTAATAATTATGAATCTGAGATCAATTGGGTTATTATGTAAGTTTCTGGATGGTAAGGGGAACATATTGCACTCAACTAAATATTTTAGCCTATATTGCTATGTGTTTTTTTTAATTGTTAATGACAAGTTCAATATTTATCCCATACATTATAGAAAAAGCTTGATCCAAATCTTGAGCATCCTTGCGAAGCTAAAATATATTCAATCACTCGTAAGCGGGAAGGAGAGCGGGAGTACAAGTCAAATACTGAACAAATGAAGGAAAAACTTGTAAGTATACTATATCGCATATAAGTAGTTATATTAGTGGCATACTATAAATACTGAAGTAGCCATTTGTTCCAGGAAAAAAATCAGAAGTTGATGGAAGAAGGAAAGGAGGATGAAGCAAATGCAGTCACTTCTGATGGAAAGGGCCATGCACCAAACTGGTTAGTAGGAAGGGCATGAACTAAGCCTATTTCTATGCCAACTTCCAAAGCTTCTACTGAACAACAAATGCAAGAGTTAACGGAAAAGGTAAAGAACCTTGAAACTGAATTAGAAGCTAAGTTCAACAAAAGAATGCGGGAGAACATGGCTTGGATGATTAGAAAACTGGGAGAAGCGAATCCCGGAATGACATTCAATGTTGAAAATTTTTGTGCCACGGTTTCGAGTGATCAAGAGGAAATTTTTTTGCGTACTTTGTTATTTTAAGGTTAGAATTGGGTGTATGTGCCCTGTTTATAACTTAGCTTGGTATGGTTGTTGGATTGTTGTTGGATTGTTGGATCCTTAAATTTGTTGAATGCCTTGTTTGGCAGGGATAATGTAAAAACAGATCAGTTATGTCAAAATCTTCTTTTTCAAAGTGTTGCATATTATTTTAACTGGTGTTGCAATGTGTATACAAATACAGTGGCAAAATAAAACTGAATGGAGTTTCCTATTATAAAAATGGTGTTGCAAATAACTAAAAATGGTGTTGCAAATAACTAAAATGGTATTGCAAATGACTAAAATGGTGTTGCGAAAGACCAAATATGGTGTTGCAAATGACCAAAATCCACTGTTGTATATGAAAAATATAGTGTTGCATAACACTGTGAGGCCACTGACGTGGCAAAGGTGGGCCCACTGCTGACTTGACAGAGGTGGGGCCCACTGTTGACCTGAAAAAATGACGTGTCATCTACCATGTTGGTGCATGTGCTGACATGGTTGCAAATATTATGCAACACCAATGTTGTTACCATTATGTGGATACTGTGTTGCAAAAGAAACATTATGCAATGTTTTGTGGTGTTGCAAAAAGTGTTGCCTTATGTGTCTACGGTCACGCTCATATTGGCAACCATAGTTTAGTGTAGCCTATTCCCTTATGCATCCCATATAGGCCTTATGTCCCACCATATTGGGGGTTGCATATGTGCACTTATGGCGTAGTGACAAAAGGTTGTTCTAGAGGAGAAGGACTACACTCCTAAAGATCAATCATCCATTATGAAATATGCAAAGATGAGACATCTCTTACACAGTAGTATTGATAATGTTATGTCCAATAGGGTGATTAAATGCAAAACTGCTAAGGAGATCTGGGATGCTTTGGAGGTAATGTGTCAAGGAACAAAGGCTATCAAGAAGAATATGAGAACAACACTCACTTAGGAGTATGAGCAATTTGATTCAAGGCCAGATGAATCACAGACAGAAGTCTATGACAGATTCCTGAAATTACTGAATGATCTGTCATTGGTTGATAAAGAGTATAGTCTTGAGGATTCCAATCTAAAGTTTCTCCTAACACTGCCAGAAAAGTGGGATCTCAAGTCAACAACCGTAAAAGACAACTATGATCTTGATGAGATGTCTCTTGATGAGATGTCTCAGGACCCGTGAACTGGAAAGGAGCAAAAGAGCAAAAGAAAAGGAAGCAAATCAAGGCATGTTTTCTTGCAGGTTGAAGAAAAAGTATCAAGAGACAAATCTATGAGAAAAATCATTCAAAGGGAAAAGCCATGGTTGCAAAGTCTCATACTGAGTCTTTAAATACCGATGATGACTCAAATACTGATAATTCCACAAATTCTGGTGAAGATTCTGATGATGAATAGATGATGCAGCTAGCAGCTTTGATGGTTAAAAGCTTCAAGAATATGGGTACAAAGGTTTTCGGAAAGGAAAGAAATTTTCTAAGAAGCCATCAACTTCTAAGAAAAAGAATTTCCAAAAGAAGGACAACAAGGAGTACAAGTCAGGAAAATTTTCAAATGCATACATGTTAGCTATAGGGATCAGACATTAGAAAATGAAAGGATTAAGATTGAAAACACTGATCTTAAGAAAAAGAATGATCACCTATAAGCTGAATTACTCTTTATGCTAGAAAGTCAAAAGGAAAGAGATGATGTTGTTTATGTTAAGCAGGAACTTCTCAAAAAACATGTTTATCTTGAAAAATAATTGGCTAAAGAGAGAGAAATTATTAAGACTTGGACTAAGTCAGGAAAAATAACTTATGAAATACTTGAAAGTGGTTGTTGGAAATAAAGATTAGGTTTTGTAAAATCTAATGCTGAAAAGGTTAAGTTCATTAAAGCTGAGACAAAGAAACCATTGACTCTTGACAGAGACGTAAGAAAAGATAGGTCTAAGCTCACACATGTTAAGTTCAACTTAAATACTGATAGTGTCAAGTCTATAAATGAAATAG